>CAUZXS010000726.1:45000-92500 GCA_963585895.1 Sepioteuthis lessoniana
ATAGAGTCAAGTAACTCAAGTAACACCTTTGAATGATTTGTTTCTCTACAACAGGTGCAACCAACATACAAATAAACCTAAGTGGATAATATTGGATGACCTAATTTACTAAGCTTTTGTTTAGATATGGCACAAAGACGTATGAATGGGGCACCCAATGAGATTCGAACTTACTTGTGAAGGTCTGTCAGTCTAGCTTGCTAACTATTACACCCCTAGAGGCGCCCAGGTAATTTCGGAAATCATTCTGACTACGATTAATGCACCAAAAATTATGAGAAGCCATTTTTTGACGAAACCTTAATATGTATAGAGAAAACGCTTATTGTAGCATCAGTTGTTTTAACGACCTTATTTGATGACATACGTTCTAACGATATTTTTCTTTTTCTATTTTAATTAAACAACTGCTGGACATTCGCTTGCAGTAACAGTATATAAAAATTGTAGCACGTAATTTAATCAAGTTCTATCAATTTTTCATGCATAACGTTTTTTCTTTTATTTTGCAGCCGACTGTCAACGTTTTGGTGTTTCTTGTGACTCAATATTGCCTATCAACCTAGGCTTGAACTCACTTTTCTCTGTTTCACAATTCCTCTTTCACGCAACTGATCTGTGGATTTACCGATTGCTTCCTTGAATATAAGCGATCCGGGAATCCGGGAAAGAAGCAAAAACGAATTTCAGAATACATACGTATGGCCATCTTTATTGATGATAATTTCTCCTCTGGTTTATCCTGGTTGGGAGGTGCGTCTGATACTTTAGAATATGAACTTGAGAGTGAGGGCTTTGATCCCTCACTATCATGATATGGACGGTTTAGTCCTCAATTCCATCATGTCTCTTAACAGACAACTGAGAACTTTTTTATTCCTTGTGAGCCGCTACTGCTTACTAACCAAAGCTTTAACCCCCTCTGCAATGCGCCGCATCATTTCTCTGACTCTCGCAAAGGATCTATCTTCTGATTGCTTCTTTAATATGTGCAGTTCGGGCTTTTGGAAAAGAAAACCGTTTCTCCATACGAACCACCGAAAACTAAAGTTCATAAAAAATCATAGCGACCGTACAAGCGCCTAAGACTTCTGTTTATGACAGACATTATAAAACCAACCCTTTCAACTCCATCGTGAAATCCTGTTTCTGATTTATTATCTCTTAACTTTTCTAACTTGTTTAGCTATCCTTTTGATACTACTATACACACCCACCCATGTACATACATACATAGACGCTACCCCCCACACCTCTACTGATACACTCACCTCATATATATATATATATATATATATATATATATATGATACGCCTACACAAGTACATACACATATAAACATGCTCCAACCGATATGCATATGTATTATTGCTTTTAGATATGAACACATTGGAACAGAAGAGCTTATAACACCACAGCAGTCATACTCATTAAGACTGAATCGCTTTTCGTCTATTCAGATCTCATTCTACAAATCAGAATGCCCCTTGAAGATCATGTCTTCCCACTCCTGTGTTGTATAGTCTGATGCAACTATACGTTACATATACATGCGGAAACAAAATCAACAATAATAACGAACGAACACACTTCTTTAGAAAAATATACCTCTCACACTTTATTCTCGAAAGGGTTGCGAAAGGGTTGTGTGTGAGAGGTGAGTTGGAGACTGAACAGACTGCAACAGTTCCTCTGACTATAGCAGCACTTCTTTTCTCATTCTGTTGGGCTGCTCAACCGGGGGCCCTGCGGGCCCAGCTCTCTGCTGGGAGCTGGTTCTCACTGCCTCGAACTGCGACTCGAAATTCAACTGCAACTGACTCCAACTGACTCAACTCTCCGGGTTATATCATTGTTTGCCATCCACCTGCTTCCTGTAACCGTCGCATTTGCATCGAATTTAACCCGTCCACGGTTCGACAGGATGAACCTGTTTCGAAGATCAATATGTTACACTAGCATCTAGTTTCTTTGTGATATTTTCGCAAACACAGTTTCGCCTTAACTAGCAACAGAAATGCATTTGAGTTTCTGCCCAAGACATTGTGATATTGCGAACGGCAGATTTCGATACTTGTTTAAGCAATTTTTCGAACCCCTTTTGATGGATTTTCTATAACAACTTTCAAAATTCGTCGTCTCGTCTACTCGGAAATCTTCATCTTTTTGCTCATGTCCATACTTCGCCATAAGCGTTAGGATTCCTAAAAAAGTGGCGTATTAAATTTGTTGAAGAATTCTTTGCTGCATCCAAAGGAATCTTATAGTACCATCATCACCCAGTTTTGTTCAAAGTAAAATACTTTTTCGAATGGATGCAAAGGACCTTTTAATGTTTTCAGAGAATCTTTCTGAGAACTTATCAGTGCTTGAATCATAGAAGAGAATAAAATTTACAATTGTTTTTATAATTGTTGTATATCAAGAAACGAACATTTATTACAAAACTGAAATCATTTGACAATTTATTACGGAGTAAAATACTTTAAAAGTATATCTGCAGTTCATTTGCACACACTTTAAATTTATGGGCAAAAACGCCTAATTCACCGAGAAACTACTAATTTCTCCAATGTTCTCATAATCTATGGACATATTTTTTATGCTTCCTTGGGTATCTTCCCTTTTTACTATCTTACATCAATTTAAAAAAAAATCTTAGCATAGAACATGTACTCTTTTAATAGAATATCTCTTTTACAGACCAAATTCTGTTGAGTAATTTATGTGATTGATCCCCCCTTTTCAATTATTTTTCTTACCATTTCTTCTGATACATGAATAAATTGCAAAAGATTTCTTTGTTACCTCTTCATACTACAGTTTCACTGTATCAGATAAAAATATATGGGAACGAAGATTAGACAAAATGTCGAAGTTAAAAGAATATTTGTGAACCAGGTTCATCTCCAATTTGTGAATTTTGGGATTAGAACAAGATTTTCAGTGTCAATTGTAGAATTAAAAAAAAAACTGTGATTAAACGTGGTTTTATTATTCAGAGAGCTTTAAAGATTACAGGAGTACATTAGTTCTATTTTAGTGAGTGCTTGTATTACCTTTGGTCTATCTATTCGTCTATTTTAGAATCCGACCTTCTTTTTCGAAAATTACACACTGAATATACAATTGTAAACCACTTTTTGATAATGAAAAATGAAGATTTCTGCACACACACACACACACACACACACACACACACACACACACACACACACACACACACACACACACACACACATATATAAGATTCAGCTTCAACACTTTTTATCGCGTCCTATATATATATATATATATAGGACGCGATAAAAAGTGTTGAGACTAAATCTTTAAAATTGACACGTGAGCATGTAATTGTATCAAGAATTGGCGTCCTCCTTACGCATCCGACGCTGTGCGATTTTTTCTTCTTTCCTAAATTGAATATTTATTTGAGGACGTGGAAGACATTAAAAGAAAAAGGACGTCGCAGTTTCACACTTTTTTAACAGAGGGATGTTCAGACAAGGGAAAACTAGTTGGTATTAGTGTGTAGAATATAAAGTAAAAAAAAAACTATCGTTTTTTTCATTGTTCATTTTTCTTTTGGTGAAGATAACTTTAGTCTCGATATTTTTTCTAAGAAATTATAAATCGAAAAAATTCTAGTCACATAAAAACGTTGTTTTAACAATAAAAGCCATAAAAAGAATAAGCTCACTAGTGTGAACAACTTTTGGGATGATTATGCCTCTTCTGTAAACTATAAAACGTATCTTTGTATAAAAAGTAGTATTGTATGTTTGAAGAAGGCTGTAGAATGGATCACCAAAAACAAATTCAACAGTTTGAACAACTTTTCAAGGATTTATATTTATAGCATGTTACAATTTTATTTTTCTTGTCACAACCATTTTTAAAGATTAAATTTTTGTGAATTGAATCTAATATAAAAAATCATATACGTTTAAAAAATGATATTAGAGTTGATATTTTTAGTTCCATTTTAATTAGCAAACTTCGAATAAAATTTCATTTGAAATTTTCTTAATTAAGATGATGCTGGTTCTTTTCCAAGATTCTGATGAATTTCATTTTAATGCTAATTCTTTTTCGAAATGGCTGATAACTTTTAATCAACCGCATTATTCTTATTTTTTGTTGTTGTAAATATTTATTTATAATCAATAAATGTTGCAAACAAAAAATTCTTTATATGTCTTGATAAGCTTAAATTTAGCGATTTCATTCTTACTTCATTTTTCCACCGGTAGAACTGTTCAAAACATCCTCTATGTGCGTCTGAGGCACGTGGTGTCAATGTGTCAAATCAAAATGTATCAAAGATATTTTCATTTTAAATCAACTACCGGTTTTTGAAGCTTATTTATGACATTTTTTGATAATCATAACTTTTCAGAATATTTTGCAAGTGCGGGTGTTCATGTTCTTCTTTATTTGGCCTTTTAAAGCATCATAATGGACAAAGGATGGTAGTTCTGTGGAACGTTTATTCAAAAAATTCCATGAAACGCTTAAAACAAGCACTTTATAGTCACATCCATTTGAAAAAATAGTTTAAATTTGTCAGAATGTCAATAAATCCATCATTATAACACCAGAAAGAAAAGATACAGGTGATTAGTTGTGGAATTATAGATAATAGTCTTTAAATGTATAAATGAAATAAGCTTTGACAGTTCCATACAAAAATAATGAAAATTTTTAGCAAACTGACAGTTTTGGCCATCTTTGGTTGTTTCCTTCTGGTGACTTTAATCGGTATTCGAGCCAAAGCAAAAGCTAGGATTTTAAAAACAAACAGGTTTTTATTTATTTATTTATTAGAGTGACTTAAAACAATATTTTTTCTTCTCCATCAGTCAGTACATATAAGTATAAACTTTGAAATACCTATAAAATGAACGTTTGATTTATAAGTATCTATCTATCTATCTATCTATCTATCTATCTAAGTCTCTTTATTATCTATCTATCTATCTATCTATCTATCGTGAGACCGAAACTTACCTGCATCATGGACTCTTCCAGCACTATATTACGAGCGTAGTAATATCCTAATACGGTTAGTAGTAGTAGCAGTAGTACAAGAGTACTAGAATTACGACTACCAATATTGGATACTATTCTTTGTAACTTTTGTTGATATATCTTTCTTACCTCTAAACCGTGTTCCGTGTTTTCCTTCTGTGGTATCGACTTTGGGTCCACATCAGTGGCGACGTACGGATTGGAGAAACGCACTCACGCCGAAAGCCTTACCAGTTCTACATTCAATAGCGACAGAAAGATTCGAGAATTTCTCCCACACCACATCAGAGGATCCGCTCAATCACACAGCAGTGTTGAACGAGAAAAGTAAGCTGGCATCACTTCACCTGCGACACATACAAAAATTTCCGCTTACCAACATCAGTGGCGAACTAGCGATTCAACAACCAGGAATATTTAAGATTATTAAAATCTGTCCAAATAATACCGAGAATTATTAATAATCTGTCCAACCAAGTACCGAGAACGATTGCTTACACAAAAAAGCCAGTTTGTTCACAAAAGAAATTGACAAACTCAAGCTTTTGGAAAAACTATTCACCAAATTCAGCGAGGCGAGTTTTTTTTTTTTTTTTTTTTTTTTTTTTTAAAGAAAGCAAGTTCTCTTATAACAAAAGCAACAAAAAAATCTCAAGGACTTTTTTTTTACTTCGCTCTGAAGGATAATTTTTTCTTCTTCCCTCCCCACACTTCTAAAAAAAGTTTGTCTACAATTATAAAAATCCCCCAGCGAAGAACAGAAAAACCCTGTTTACTTGCAAACCAATGAACCTGTTGGACGCCCACCTAGAAATAATTTTTCTTTATCTTATTTCTTGCTAAAACTTTTTTGGCAAACAAAAAAATATGAAAAAGTGTGGAGGAAATCTTAATGACCAAATTAAACGGAACAACGGTATCTAGAAATAAGCTAAACCAGTAAGTAGTTCAATTAACGAATTGTCTGTCCATTCCTTTTTCTGTAAAAAAAACAACTGTCTAGATTCTTGTGTACCCTCTCCTGGTACACGGGTTTTCAAAGCAATTGTATTTGCTGTATTTTTTTTTTTTACCTTGTTCATCCCCTTTAGTCTACACATTATAAATCTTTATAATAAAACTAGCGTTAAATTGCTAAAGGGTAACATGGATCAGCAACAAAAATTCGAAGGAAAAATTTGTTTTGGAGTTACATAAACAACAATTAGAATTCCAACAATTTACACTGCAGAAAACTGAACAACAGCAAAAACAACTTGAAGAATTACTCGTAAATTAATTAAATGGCTAAAAAAAACTCTGAAAAAGCCACGATATATTCCGAGAGTTCAATCTATAACTCGATCGATACATTCGAATACGTACCAGAGAAAGACAAATCGTTCGAGGCTTTTTTACAGGCGCTATGAAGATATTTTCAACGAAGACTGAGAACAATGGCCAAGTAAAAAGAAAAGTACGACTACTATTAAGAAAACTGGGTACAACTGAACATAATAGGTTCGTAGACTTCATATTACCCAAGAAAACCATAGACTTGGATTTTTCAGAGACTATTCGGGCCCAACACAACCTTGTTCTACAAACGTTGGAAATCCCTAAACACAGTCAAGGACAACCAGCAAGATTTTCTAACGTTTGCAGCATCGGTGAACAAGCTCTGTAATGATTTCAAACTAGCTGAGCAGACTGCCGATGATTTAAAGTGCTTAATATTTGCACAGGGTCAAGTAGCAGCAGAAGACGCCGAAGTTAGACGACGGGTACTGACCAAGCTTGAAAACGAACAAGGATTGACTTTCCAAAAGTTGGCAGAAGACTGTTAAAGTAATTTCTGTCAAGTGTGACTCAAAAACGATCGAGGAATCAGGTGTGGCTCAGATTAGAAAAATCAGAAGCAAGTCAACCGCCTATTCCCGCCAAAAAGACAAAAGGCAAATCTCATGTTCTAAACTCTGCAATAAACAAAATACAAATAGGTTAAAGAAACCGCCTGGACCATGTAACCATTGTGATAAATGGCATTAGATGAAATTCTGTCCATTCAAGAAGAAAAATATTGAAAAAATTGCAATAAAAATGGAACGAATTGCGAAATCAGAAACAATGTTCACAAGAAAAGTCAAGTCCGTATTCGATAAACTCATTCCACGGCAAGCAAAGTTCAAGAAAACCGTCTCGCCCGATAAGAAACATTTCTATCCTGGCGATAAAGTCCCTTTCAAGGCCTACAAAAACATTACTTTCTGGGAAGTAGGCACCATCAAACAAAGGATTGGCGAACTGGTCTATATTGTCCAGGGACCAAAAAACACCCACAAACACCATATGAACCAGCTCAGGAAATGCTGTTTGAATGAATCTGAGGAATCACCACAAAACACCTGCGAAGAGCCGATCTACGCAATATTCGATCACTTCGATCTCGACGCGCCCCAAGTCTCTCTTGAAGTACGACACTCGGGAAGAAAAAGAAAATTTACGCATAAATTTACGACGTAAATCCCAAGAGGCAGAAGTATTAATAGTTTTACTTTGTTTTGCCGTTTTTCCAAGAAAAAAAAGAAGAAAATTCTTGGAAGGGTGTGTGTGTTGTGAGACCGAAACTTACCTGCATCATGGACTCTTCCAGTACTATATTACTAGCGTAGTAATATCCTAATACGGTTAGTAGTCGTAGCAGTAGTACAAGACTACTAGAAGTACGACTACCAATATTGGACACAATCCTTTGTAACTTTTGTTAATATATCTTTCTTACCTCTAAACCGTGTTCCGTGTTTTCCTTCTGTGGTACCGACTTTGGGTCCACATATCTATCTATCTCTTTCAGTCTTTTATCTATCTATCTATCTATCTATCTATCTATCTCATTTTGTTTATCTATCTATCTATCTATTTCAGTCTTTTATCTATCTATCTATCTATCTTTGTTCATATCCATCTATGTATTGTTTACAAAACAACATGCATATAAACATTAGGCTGAACGCAATTATACTTATGTTATTTTTTATTCCTCGACTTATAAATGCACACACACACACGTGCGCACGCGCATTCACACACACACACACACACACACACACACACACACACACACACACACACACACACACACACACAACTTTGTTCAACGCCATAAATGCACAAATATTGATGTTTTTCATACAAACAAGCAATTTATCTACAAACCGAAAAAACAAAACAAAATAAAATTCCATAAACAACAATAAGACGAATTTCCAAAAAATCAGTCCAAAAAGAAAAAAAAATGCAAAGCATATCTGAGATGAAAGATTGAAGAACGAACCGAGTAAATAAGGCGAGTTATAAAATCGCCATTTTAGATAAATGGAGCCGCTTTTTCTGGGCGCTGTTAATTTTGGCGCGGGACTAAATGGAACTGAAATTTCTCTACCGTTTCTGAAAATTTCGAAGAGCGGTGGCGGTGGTGGTGGTGGTGGAAAAGGTGGTGGCTAAAATCCTTTTGGGGATGTTGACGAAATAAGAGATACGTTGAAAAAGAGTGGAGTAAAGCAAAATAAAAAAACCAACATACAAAAAAGAATGAAGAACATAAGAAAGTAAATAACGAAATAATTGAGGATCATGATGATAGGGAAACAATCATTAAATTACACATAGATATAGTTATCTTTATATGTATATAGGCGCTTGTCGTAGAGCAATGGTTTATCCTGCAAGTCACTTTAAGTTCAATCCTTACTCAGATTAAATAAGGCGTATGTATGCGTGAGTGTATATGCATGCATATGTGTGATTGAGTGTGCTTGTATACATCCGTATATACATGTGAGTGTGTATGTGTTTGAAATCAAGGGACATTTGTTTAGATAAATACGTATCATTCTGAATATATATGCATACATATAATCATGATAAAACGTGTATATATATATATATATATATATATATATATACTTACAATGTAAAAAAATAAATACAACTTATTACTTGTACAGGGCTAGAGCTGCCATAATGTTGAATTCATTCGACTGCTCACAAACACACAGAAACATATATATATATATATATATAAATATATAAGTTTGTGTCTATCTATTTACCAGTCTATAGTTATTTATTCCTCTATGGACATAATTGGAACGGTTTGTCATCATGCCAATATATATTGAACTTTTAACTTCCTATAATGGATATGACCAATTAAACGCTCTTTGATAGTTTCATCCAATCACTAAAATATTGTAGAATTAAGTTTTTGTTGCTGTTGTTGTTCTCGTATAATCATTGGACTACCATTACATTAAACCGTTCATTAGAATCTAGAAGTTGCACGAAGAGAGAATGAATTCGCATCAAATTTCTCTCTTATCAAGACCTGGATGTTTTAGAGAATCACTTCTTAATTGATCTGGAATAACAGTGTAAAAACAGTTTTTGGAAGAGAGGAAGGAAAAAGTAAGGAAACCTTATGACACACACACACACACACACACACACACACACACACACACACACACACACACACACACACAGAGTTAAGATATCTGTCATTTGCTGTTTGGATTTTCCAATATTCTTGCCATTATTGCATCGGCAAAGAAATAATGGTGAAGTAATAGTGTGTGATAAATCTGTCTTTAATCATAACTAAAAGAAATTTAATGAAAAAAGTATACAATTAGGAGATGACTGGAAGAAATGAAGAGGAAATAAAAATTTCGGTAAATTTGCTGAAACGATTATACAAATAATATATGTATAACTGATTTATGGTGAGTAAGAGAGATATTTTCTTATGGTATTCAAGCCCAGGTAAAAACCAGAGATATAAATGTAATTCTCACTTGGAAGCAACACGATCTTTCTATCACCAGCTAATACCTTTCCTTCAGGAAAGATATGCAGTCTTCTCTTCTCTCACCAGTCATGAATGAATAGTTGGGTAGACTGGATTCTTATCTTTGCCAAAGCAACTTATCTAGGAGAAAGAAAAATTCTCTATTTAAAACCTGAGGAGTGTTAATCAAGAGAATCTGTGGCAAATTTGTACACCATCTTTTTCTTATCAGCTCATCTAAAAAAGAGTGGTTGGTCGTAAACAAGTTTTCACCACTACAAACAAATCAGCTGTGTGGATAGTTCAACGGTTCCGATCTTTAACTTTTTGGACTACATTCATTTTACGTGCGGTTGTATTTTCCAAGGTTTCGATTAAACAATCGGAATTCATTTATTCTATTATCACTGTGTTTAAAAATTGCTATATTTATTGAGACTCTATTCGATATCTGGGTACAGTTTGAAATTCTCAAAAAGTTACTGACAACAATTGACACCTAAACAAGCCTGAACATTGTGACGATAAGAACCACCAAGATGAAGACACCTGTAAAAATACAGAAACGTATAATATGATGTTTATATTTTACTCCTTGTGAGTTTTTTGCACCAATGTTGACTGGATGTATTTCACTTGAGTCTGAGTGACAACAAGTCTCTCCAGGTCTGCAGGACTCTCCTGAGTATTCTGGTTGATCTTAATAATGGTATGGTCTGCACAGTTTGGATTTTTCAACTTCTTCCAGTCCCTTTTCCAACATTTTAGGGAACATTTCCGAGTACACTAACTACAATTGGTGTCACAGTCACCCTCATATTGAACAGTTTTTTAAAAAATTCTCTGACAATATTTGCCCTTTTATTTTCACTTTGTGATCCGCTTGGACGGTAAAAGAGACGAGATAATATGTTCTTTTTTCTGGTAAATCAACACTTGGTTTTATCTTCTAGCTGGGATAAGATAATCCGTTTGTATTTCAAAATCTCTGAGAATTGTACGCGTCTTATTCTCAAAGACGAATTCTGGCTTGTGCATATACCATTTGATAGTATGGTTAAACTTTAATATCTTGCACACTTTCTAGTGAATTACCTTTCCCTCCCAGGCGTAAACAGTTTTTTACTCCTTCTGTGCAAGTTTGCACCATTCGCTTATTATGGGATTAATCGTTTTATCTTTCTCCATATAACACACATTTGCTATTCTTTTGTGTATTATCAATTTTAACTTTAATATAATTGGTTCTTATGGCGTTGTATTGTTAAAATAGATTTCTTAGCCACGTTCAGGTCTGTTCGTGTCCAATCTCAAATCGTCGCTTAAAAAAACTGTTGTTTCTCTTCCTATTTCTGTTTGTTAGTTTTTGGCGTTTTATTATTATTATTATTATTGTTTACTTATTGAGAAAATTTCACGTCAGTTTTAGCTGATGGTCTCTCACTGGAGACTGAGTGACAGCTAGTCTCCTCGAGTCTCCAGGACTCTACTCAGTATTCTGGCTGTTGTCAATTGTGCCGTAGTTTGGATAGTCTCCACTCGTCATCCAACCTCCAAGTCTTTCAGTTCCTGTAATAATCCTTTAGTTACGGTATCAAAAGCACCAATCATGATTGGTACAATTGTCACCTTTATGTTCTATAGTTTTTTCAATTCCCTAGCAAGGTCGAGGTACTTATCCTTCTTATAACATTCTTTCAGTTTTATTCAGTGGTCAGCCGGGACAGCAAAGTCCACAATTTTGCAAATTCTCTTTTTTGTTGTTGATTATTATAAGGTGTCTCCTTGCTTAACACTCAGCATTATAAGGTACGGAACAAGGGTAAAGTGGAGCAATCCAGGGAAAGGAGTAGCGCCCTCCCCTACACCTTGGTGTAGTAAGCTATCGAAAAGGGAGCCTTCGGATCTCCCTCGACTATGGTCACCTACTATTATAAGGTGTACCGGCTCATTGGTCTTGTGGGTAGAGTGTTCGCTAATGGCCCGAGAGACCTGGGTTCAATCCCAGGTCGCGTCATACCAAAGACTTTAAAAATGGTACTTGATACCTACTTACTTAACACTCAGCAATATACGGTACATATCAAGGGTAAAGTGGAGCAATTCAGCAAAAGGAGTAGCACCCTCCCTTACACCTCGCTGTAGTAGTTATTGAAAAAGGAGCCTTCTGGTCGCCCTCAACTACGGTCGCCAACTTTACTTTTACTTATTATAAGGTGTGGTCTTCTGGCCCGAGATTAGGTGATCCGTTTGTATGTCAAAGTCCCATAGGAGTTTATGTGTGTCAATTTCCAGGACAGCAGCTGGGTTATTATTATAATTATTATTACTATTTTACTCTTTGAGAGTTTTTCACATCAGTATTCGCTGATGATCTTTCAGTAGAGTTTAAGTGATAACAAATCTCCTCAAGCCTCCAGGACTCTTCTCAGTATTCTGGCTGATCTCAATAATGCAGTAGTTTGGATGGTCTCCGCTCTTACCGTTATATCCAAGTCCTCTAGTTCTTTTTCTAATTCTTTGGTAACTGAACCAAGAGCACCAATGACAATTAGTATAAGCATTACTTTCCTGTTCCACAGTTTTTTTTTCAGTTCCCTAGCAAAGGTCGAGGTACTTATCTTTCTTTTCACATTCTTTCAATTTTATTCTGTGGTCAGCCGGAACAGCAAAGTCCACAATTCTGCAAGTTCTCTTTGTTTTTGTTGATTGTTCGAAGGTCTGGTCGTCTGGCCGAGATTTGGTGATCCGTTTGTATCTTAAAATCCCTGTGCAGTTTGTACATCTCATTCTCCAGTATTTCATCATGCAAGTTCACTCCAAATCTTTGGTTGTTGTATTTGTTGAATGAGTGAAAGCAAGTTCCCTCAAGTCTCAGTCTCATTTCTTAGTATTTCAGCAAATCTTAGCACCTCTAGAACTGGACAGTCTTAACTCATCCCAAAATTTCTTACTTATCCAATTTTAACTCAAGCTTTTTCACATGCCTTAATTATTACAGACTTGGCTAAAAAAATTTCATGCTTTGCAATTCTCCCGAGCGAGGTACTGTTATTTTCCAATATTTTCTTTCACTAAGTATCAGTCGACTCGTATATGATATTGTAAAATTTCTTTTATTTATTGACAACAACTAGATCCGGCCTTGCTTGGAGGGAATGGTCTATTTGAATCTAAAAGTTTATTCTATTTTTCTTCTTTAGTGCCCATAACCGTCTATAACTGCCTCTGCCTTATCGTATCATTTTACTTCTTGCAAGTGTTTCACACTCGTTTTCACCGGTGACCTTTCACTGAATACAGAGTGAGAGCAAGTCTTCTCAAGTCTCCAGGACTCTTCTCAATATTCTGACCGATCTTCATATTGCTGTCGTTTAGATGGTCTCCACTCGTCCTCTTATTTCCAAGTCCTCCAGTCCCATAATCATTTCTTTGGTGACTGTATCAAGCGCCCCAATTACAATTCGTATCACCGTTACCTTCATGTTCCACAGTTCTTTCAGTTCTCTAGCAAGGTCTAGGTACTTATCTTTCTTTTCACTTTCTTACCCTGTGACCAGCCAGAACGGCTAAGTCCATTATTCGGCAGGTTATCTTTTTTTGTTGATTATAACCAGGTCTGGTCGTCTGGCCGATATTAGATGATCCGTTTGTATTTCAACGTAAATATGCATCAACTTGATATTAAAATTTAATCCCGCACACAACCAAATTATGAAAATGAAGTAAAAGGATTATGTTGAGCGATTCATCTCAGTGAGGAAAGCTCACCTTGAAAATGCACATTCGAAATCTTTGTTTTTTACTTGAGTTTGAACACCGATTCTACTGAGAAATATGCAACTATTTTAGTTTTGTAAAAAGTAATCAAACTCAGTTTGGAATGATGTAACATTAGAGGAGTTCCCAATGAGAATTGACTCTACATCAACGAACGTTCATGAGATAAGCTTACGTTTCGGTAAGTGCCATATGTTGATATATTTGATAAGCTGGCGAAGGGTCCAGTGATTTACTAAGTTTCACAAAATTTTGATTTTGATTAGTGAAGCCCTCAGTGAGGATCAATCTCTCCACACTTGCGAATTAGTTTTCGAGACTAATGGCCAGGATTTTCTAAATATTAATCGACTTAATGGATAGCCAATCTAATAATGCTATCGGTAAATACATCGGACATTTTTCCGTTGAGATTTTTTCATCTTTCTTTTCTCCAACATTGGATTCCACAATTTCCATTAGTTTTTCATCTCTGCTGTTAACAGCTCACAAATTAAAAAAGAAGAATTATTAAAAAAAAAATTGTTTCGATTGTATGGTGAAAAAATATACAAGAGGCAAAGTGTTTTTAAAACGATCGTCCAATTTGAAAACACACGCATGCATACTCAAACTTATATCCTTGTGGGACATAAACTGAATATGAAAAATAATTCTGAGATATTTTACAAGAGTACAAAAGTTAAAAAAAAAAAAGAAGACGGAAAAAGCTCTTTGCCCATTTCAAGGTTTGAAACTGAATTTATAGAATACAAATCTGATTTTACGAAGAGAATTATAACACATTTCTTGAAATATTAGATTAGCAGAGACAGGTTTTTCTGGTAATCTTGAAGACAACATATATATATATATATATATATATATATATATATATATATATATATATAGTGTATTCAATAAGTTTACAGACTCTTTTTGTACAGGCATTTAAAATTGTCGTAGACTCTTGAAAATTTAGTATGTTATCATTAAATACTTTATTCGTATGGAGTTCAGGAGACTTTTATGGAGACTTTTTTCGTATGGAGTTCAGGAGACTTTAATGGAGACTTTTTTCGTATGGAGTTCAGGAAGAGATTCCGTACAAAAACGTCTGGTGAATTATTGAATGTACCGCGTAGTTTGAATGGTTTTCTGTTGGCTATGGGTTTTTCTTATGAATGCCGGTCCTTCCTTTTTCTTAGAGTAATACCGGCCCTTAATACAAGGACATCACAGGAGTAATATCAAAATAGAGGACAAAAGAAAATTAAATGTATCGAAACACCTATGGCAATGTAGTTGTGGTAAATTTAAAATAATGCCAATATAACAAACAGACGACTACACGCTACTTGAAATAAAGGAAAAGAATTTTATAGATAAATTTAAACCCAAGTTGAATAAAATATGAATCGTACACACACTCAAATAAAAACAAACACACACACACACACACACACACACACACACACATATATATATATATATTTCTTTAAGAGAAACAAAATCGGTCATATTAGGATTGTAAATTTATTTCCATCCTGTTATGGGTATTGATAAATATCAATAACACCAAAAGAAAACAGGACTTCTTCAGATCCAATGGATAAATTAAATGACATACAGAATAGACACAGGAGGGAAGGGTGGGAGGGGGGTGGGTAGAAGAGGGCTGAAGAGTTTCCTCCTCATTTACCCACCTCCGGTTTTTTATTTTTATTTTTATTTTTATTTTCTAATTTTTTGTCCAATGAATGGTTTATGTAATTTAGATAACGTTGTATACCAAGGAATTATTTACCCAAAAGAAAATGTTAAGGATAAAAAAGCCTATATAGGAATTTCGTCCGCGAAATGGAAGTCTAGATACTCGAATCATAAATCTTCTTTCAGCCATGAACATCTGAAAAACCAAACAGCCCTATCGAAGCATTTTTGGAATTTGAAAAATAAAGGTTTGACGCCTGAGATTCAATGGTCTATATTGAAAAAGTCAAATACTCCAAAATACTTTGATAGTAGATGCAATCTGTGCCTAAAGGAAAAATACAAATAAATGATATACCCAGACCCTGAAAATTATAAAATCAGCGATGTGAATTAATAGCCAGATGTAGAAATAGGAATAGATTTAAACTATTGGCAAATTCATAGATAATGGTTAATTAACAAAAACGTAAGATTATTTTGAGGTGGAATGAATAAAATAAAATAAAATAAAGAGATAAGTAGGTACCATGTGATGTGCACGTACTTTTCAATAGAAAGGTAACTGAATTAATAGGCTCGAATATAAATTTTGAATATAAATTTAGATTTTGAAATTAATTGAAGATAAGTAATACTGGATACTTACATAAGGTTATTGAGGAATGTCGTACTTCCCTAAATTATTATTAAATCTGGAATTAACGTTGAAATATAATTAGGATAATAAGATTGATCCCAACCGGAAATAAAAAAAATAAAATAAAAAAATAAAAATAAAAAACCGGAGGTGGGTAAAAGAGGAGGAAACTCTTCAGCCCTCTTCTACCCACCCCCCTCCCACCCTTCCCTCCTGTGTCTATTCTGTATGTCATTTAATTTATCCATTGGATCTGAAGAAGCCCTGTTTTCTTTTGGTGTTATTGATATTTATCAATACCCATAACAGGATGGAAATAAATTTATAATTCTAATATGACCGATTTTGTTTCTCTTAAAGGAATTATTGCTCTGTGATGTTAGTCATATTGAGCTCTTTACCAGGAAAATTTTAAATGTTCTAGTATATAAGGAGCACACAATGTTTCCACACTTTTTTCGTATGGGAACTTTTATCGATAGCACACACATGAAACTCTAGTCCCCTTCGAAGTAATCTCCTCCGGCTGCAATGCACGCGTTGTACTGTTACAACAACTTCTGCAAGGCTCCATGGAAGTCCTCTTGTGTGAGCGTGTCAATGACCTTCGTCACAGCCTCTTTCATCTCCTCAATTGTCTCATAATGACAGCCTCTAAGTTTTCCTTGAGCTTAGGGAATAACCAAAAGTCACAAAGAGCAAGGTCTGGATTATTGGGAGGGTGAGGAACTGTCTTGATGCCCATCTTAGTCAAATAGTCTGTAACAAGGATGGCGTTGTGGACTGGTGCATTGTCCTGGTGGAAATGCCACTGAGCCGATTTGAAGAGTGCTGGCCTCTTCCAACGGAATATCTTCCTGAACTCCCTTAAAGCCTCAACATAGTATTCCTTGTTGACTGTCTGTCCAGTGGGAACCCAGTGCATGTAGATCATGTCAGTGTTGTCAAAAAAAGTGATCATCAAAAGTTTGTGGGTGGATTTGTTCAGTCTGGCCTTCATGGGTCTGGGAGAGCCAGCATGCTTCCATTGGGAACTCTGTCTCTTGGTCTCTGGGTCATGGCAGTAGATCCAGCTTTCATCGCAGGTCGCCAGAGCATCAAGAACTGCGGGATTTGATCAGCTCGACCATCACCCTGCTGTCTTTCTTTCTGATCTTCTCTGAGCACCCTTGGGACAAACTTCGCTCAAATCTTCCGCATCTTCCGTTCCTCGCGAATAATTGTGTGTACAGTTCCCACACTGATATCAAACTGTGCACCTATTGTCTCTATAGACACACAACGGTCCTTATCTATGAAATTCTTTATTTAGTCGATCAACTCTGGTGTTCTGACATATTTACTCCTCCCATACCTCTCAAACTGATGCTCGATTCATGCAAGATGCTCCAAAAGCAGTCTGAAGCATTCCATACATTTCGGTGGCATTTTTTTCCAAGTTTAAGACAGAATTCTATTGCATATCGTTCTTCTAAGGTGTCCTCACGTCCAGATTGCATTTTTGAAATTCACCAGCTGTGACAATCAGGCTTTTGTAGGGTGTATTCCAATTGCTGCTGTAGCTGTTGATTTGAAGCTGAAATCATAAAAATTGGTCAGTCATCTCATAAGATGTATAGCAATAAAATTTTTCAAGAGTCTATGACAATTTTAAATGCCTGTACAAAAAAGTCTGGAAACTTATTGAAGTCAGTGGTATATACACACACACACACACACACACACACAGAAAATCTCAAGACACACATTCACACATACACAGAGTGAAAAAATAATTACAAGTAAAATCCAAAACCCCTCCAACACACACACGCACACCAACACACACGCACACACACCCACAATGTATCAAATATCAAAAGTAAATGAGGGGTAAAGTAGGCTAAGAGAAACACACTCTAAGAAAAAGGAAGGACCGGCATTCATAAAAAAAACCCCATAACCAACAGAAAATCATTCAAACTACAAACACGAGTGAGTTCGAGTCTTATTGAATATCCCATTAACTAGGCCTCTTGGCGTTCATATTCTCTGACGAGAGCATCAAGCTGGAAACATACCCGTATGTAAGAACAAAATAAATGAATTCTAAAAAACACAAATCTTTTTGTGGACCTACTCATTTATATATATATATATAATTTTGTAAGTGGCCATAAATACTACTTTAAAGTATTCAATATTCTTGAGAAAGTGCCAAAAGATTATTATTATTTGTTCTTTTTGAGAGTTTTTCTCACCACCGTTAGCTGATGGTTTCTCACTGGAGTTTGAATGGCAACAAATCTCCTCAAGTCTCCGGGACTCTTCTCAGTATTCTGGCCGATCTCAATAATGCAGTAGTTTGGAAGGTCTCCACTCGTCCTGTTTTTTCCAAGTCCTCCAGTTCTTGTACCAATCCTTTAGTGACTGTGCCAAGAACACGAATTACTAATGGTATTATCCTCACTTTCATGTTCCACAGTTTTTTCAATCCCCTAGCAAGATTGAGGTACTTATCCCTCTTTTCACATTCTTTTAATTTCACTCTGTGGTTCGCCGTGACAGGAAAGTCGACAATTCCGCTTGTTCTCTTTTTTTTTTGTTGATTATTATAAGGTCTGGTCGTCTGGCCGAGATTTGGTGATCCATTTCTATCTCAAAATCTCAGTGGAGTTTATGCGTCTCTTTCTCTCTGACAAATTCTGGGTTGTGCACGTACCATTTATTCGTATGGTCAAACTTCGACTTCTTGCACACTTCCCTGTGGGACAGTTTTTCACACCAGCGTTAGAAGATGGTTTCTCACTGAAGTCTGAGTGACAGCAAATTTCCTCAAATCTCTTGGACTCTCCTCAGTATTTGTTGTTGCTGCTGTTTTGTCAACGTCATCATTATTCACTTCTCTCCTACTTCTTTTTCTTTCAGTTTTCACTGTTCGTTTTTCTTTTTTTTCTCACTTTCACCCCCCTTCATTATTATTATTCTCATTATTACTATTTCTCTTCTCGTGAGTTTTTCACATCACCGTCAACTAGTGGTCTTTCATTGAAGTCAGAGTGATAGCAAGTCTCCTCTCTTCTCCAGGACTCTTCTCAGTATTCAAGCCGATCTCAACAATGCTAGGGACTGTATAGCATCGATCCTTCTTCTAATCTCCAATTCCAACAGTATTTTAGTTTTTTCGATTTTTTCCTTTTCATTTTCTCACCCTGGTTCATAGAAGAAGCAAAATCTACAAGATGGAAAATATTCTTCATCTTGTGAACTTCTGGCCGAAATTCGCTGATCTGTTTGTTTCTCAAACAAGAAAATCTTATGAATCTCATTTTCTTGGACAAATTCCGATTTGTGAATATACCATTTGGTAAAATGGTTAAATTCTAATCTCTGGCACAATTTCCAGTGGATCACTGGAAATTTTGTTCTTACAGAAATAGTCTGCGGCATACAAGCGAGAAAAAAGATTTCTTCTCTTATCGGCGTGGTTTGGATTTTCCTCCTTGGTAAACACATTATCGGTCTATTGTTGCTGGGGATCATTTCTTTATGGGAGTCTTACTGGACAGGGTAGTTTTCCCCTTCGTCATTCACCCGGGAATGTTTGTTTCTTCAAGCTGAGCCAATCTATCAAAGATGGACATGAATTTTTAAAAACCAGAATCTAAGTATGCCATCATAGTTTGGTGTTTACCAATTTGTCTTAGTGTATATCGGCCTAGGGACCTTTTTGAATTCTTTACAAATCTTTTTTCGACTTGTTTATCCATTTGGCATTTCTTTTATGTTTTTTCTATTCTCATATTTTGCCTAAGAAATGTTTTTATTTCTTTTATGTCCGATTTTTCATTTTTTCTTACCCGATTAGTTGGTAGAATGTTCATCCTTTTTATAAGGTTCTATTCTGCTTGATTATATCTGCTTGATTATATCTCTCTTTTTTTTCGCCAATATTTTTTGGTTTATTTTTTCCAGTTGTATTGTCAGTCTTGTCTGCTATTGTCTTTTTTTTTTCGTTTTTCTTAAATTCTAATGTGTCCTAGAGTATTTTTCCTTCCAGATTACTTTTGCTTGTTTTCGAAGTTTCCCTATTTGTCTTCCTATTTTAATTTCCCATTCAGCTTTTGTATTTCCGTTTGTTTATTTTAGAGGGATATAAGTTTTGTGACTGACTAGTTTTGCTCCCACATAAATTAGATCGTTTATTTCCATTGGTTTTTTTTTTAATAACTCATTTACCTTTACCGTATCAAACCTTGAGTTTTTTTCAAGTTTTGATTCCTTAGAGAATGTCTCCTTCTTTTCGGTTATGATTTTTTGAAATCATATATTGTTTCTTTCATTTCGTCTTAACATTGGTGCTATGGTGTTGGGTTTAGTTAAAATTTGGTTTTCATTATTTTGTGTTTTTCATTTCTTTTTGTCAGCTGTAGTTGCTCATATTCCCCGTGACGTGCCAACCTACATATTCCTATTGAATCGAGGTCAGGAAACCAGCCTTTTCTTTTTTTTTAAGAATCAACCTTGCTTGGTTTGAAGGTTTTTTGGTTGTTCTTTCCAAATTTCCGTCATCGTTTTCCCATCACCTCTTGGTGTTCGGTTGCTTTTAAAGATACTGGTGGATTATGTTTTTTTGTCTTCTCTACTCCATTTTTTTCCTGGTGACCCGGTCTTCCATGTTGGCTATTTACAATGGTCCGTCAAAATTATAGAATGATAATTCAGCCTTATTTGCTGGCCATGACAAAGAATTATCTTGTTACTTCTGACACCGGCACTAGTTTTCTGTCTACTGTTAAAGATAAAAGTAAGTCACATGATTTTTCTCTCTTCTTCAAGTCGCCACTTTGCGTTAGTAAGTAAAACGAAACCTTAAAAGAGGGGGAAAAAAAGAAACGAAAAAGAAAATTTTTACCTCAATTTTTGCCTTTTCTTATTGCCTCTTTAAACGATTTAAAAACATTTTAAAAACTATTTGCTATTTGTAACTATTTAATCATCAGACAAATCAGTTTACTTTTCTTTGCATATTCGTATACCAATCAATTGATTTTTCTTTGTTTGCTTGTTCGTTAACCAATCAGCATCTTCTTCCAACCAAATTTCTGTAACACAAATTTATATAGTAACTGAGTGGGAAACCCCAGTCAAGCTATTACGTTCATTTTCTGACAAATTCCCTTGGGAAAGGCATGAACTCCTTTATTCCCCCACCTACAAGAACGGCTTGGCATTAAATAATCCATGAAGTTTGATATACCATTAAACAAAGAAACTAGCAACCACAGATTCAGATTCGTGCAAACAGTAATGTTTCTATGTTGGCCACACTTGTTTCTCGTTGGCCACACTTCACATTTAGTTTTGGCCAATCTTTTAAATAGGAATATCTTATTTTCCTTGAAATCCTGGTCTATTACCGAGGCTCGAACAACTTCGGTGGAAATATACACTATTATCTAATGCCAAAGCCATCCTCGTAGAAGATCAGCAGTGATACTATTTAACCAATTGCTTGGGGGGGGGAAGGGGTTCATACATTTCCTATTGGTTTAAGTGAACGCTATAGCGCGACTGGAGTTTGAACTCACAACCTTTGAGGACGCAATCTAGCGCTAAGTATTACGCCACGGACACTCACACCAAAGAATTTAAAATGCTTCTCTGAAACTTTGAAATTCAAACGGATTATTTAATGCAGATGAGAAGGAACGAACGTGTTATCACGTTCAAGAATTAGGATGGTGAATAAAAGTGAAAGAATGAAAAATAAAAGAATAAAAGGGAGAAAAAGAAAGAATAAAAATGAAAAAATAAAAAAATAAAAGGGAGAGAAAGAAAGGATGAGAGTAAAAAAAGATAAAAGAATGAAAGAATAAAAGTGAAAAAATGAAAGAATAAAAGAATAAAAGAATGAAAGAATAAAAGAATAAAAGTGAAAGAATGAAGCATTTTGGGATTAGTGAGGCGCTTCTAATGCCCAAAATATTGACACCACAAGGAAGCCTGTAAAGGACGACACATATGTGCCAAATGCGGTGAAAAAGACCCGGACCACATGGAGGAAAATTGCCTGAATGAAAGTAGGCGTGCAAAACTGCCGAAAAAATCAGCCGGCTTAAGCAAGATCTTAGGAAGCCTACAAAAAAGAAAAAGAAATACTTGAGGTGAAAGGAAGCAATGAAAATAGTAGGGACCTATTGTTATATTCTCCTATGCCGTATCATAACGACACAATAAATAACAGACGCAATGATAAAGACGCAGGAAGACTTCTTTAACAAAATGTATACCTCTCACTTTATTGCAAGGGTTCGAAAAGGGTTACTCAAGGTTTGCGTGTGAGAGGGAGATGAAGACCGAACAGAACTGAAATATTTTGACCCCCACTCTTAGGGCTGTCAACGTTGTGTCTTTCTCGTTCTCCAGATGGTCAACCGGAGGCCCAGAGGCCCACTCTGCTGGGTGATGGCTTTCTTTACGGCATCTTATCAGCATCTTCTCCGAACCTCAACTCATCAGGGCCCAAAGGCCCCTTCGGCCTGATGTGGCTTTCCCTACCACATCTCGTCTATAACTCCATCTCCAACTCTACTGCAACTGCTCACTTGACTTCTGTCTTGACTGAGTTATATAATAGTTCAACGTCCACTCGGTCGCCCACTCGATCTTTGAAATCGAATGTTGGATCGTCGTCAAGCGGAAACAACTGTCATGCAGTTCAGAGGTCACTCTCTTCCGGTGCGTCAGTCTATGAGTGTACCATGGGAATTTTTTTACCTCGTCACATTTCATTAGTCAATTTCCGCCCACGCGATTTCCTCTCATAACTGCCATTAGAATGTGTCACTTCCTTCCGGTGCATCACCTTGAATGGCATTTTGGGCCAGGTCGAAGGTCAAAATACAACACTATATGGGAGAAAACAGATACGCCTGTGTTGCACGGAGGGCGTATACAGTCAATCAAGTTAACAAATATAGAGCTCTCGTGGAGAATTTGATCCAGTTGGAACCGAATGATTGACAAAAATTTTAGGAACAATTGAAAAACCTGCACTCTTCTGAACTTCCAACACAACCAAGACCGGTCAGAACAAATAAAGAAAAAGGCAATGAAACAACTAAAATAAAATCACAAACAAACCCTAAAGCTTAAACGCTAACTACTCGAAAAAAACAAACGACCCCCCCCCAAAACAACAAACAAACAAAAAAAAAACGAAAATCACC
Source organism: Sepioteuthis lessoniana (assembly GCA_963585895.1). NCBI lineage: Eukaryota > Metazoa > Mollusca > Cephalopoda > Myopsida > Loliginidae > Sepioteuthis > Sepioteuthis lessoniana. The sequence goes on from CAUZXS010000726.1 coordinate 68,184, forward strand.
TGCAAAACTTAACTCCCGCAGATCGCCAATCCGACCACCGACTAAATTAGACAACTCAAACATCGAACTTAATTGTGACAAACATGAGCGCCCCCCTACAATCCAGAATGGATTATGTCCTATCATAATCTGAACGGGATCGTCTGAAGGTATCGACCCTCCCATATCAAACAGTAGAAACTAAAAATACATTCAACCCTCTCGAAAGAATGGAAACAGAATTACATTGCACCAGAAACAAAAAGAAAAATAACCCCAATCCATTATAATAAACTCCAACAACTCACGTAGCCAAACTCTCATAGAATGGAACTGTAGACGAATCCAGGCTAATTATGAAGAACTCCGACACCTCTTCACCAGCTACAACCCCAAAATAGTTTGCCCCCAAGAAACATTCCTGAAAGAATCGATTATAATTAAATTCAAACACTACCAACTGTATAATCATTTTAAGAAAGACGGAAACAGAACTTCTAGAGGAGTCCCTATCCTAGTTAGGAAAGATATACCTCAACACCAAATCCACATAGACACTGAACTTCAAGTAATCGCTTTCAAAGCAACCTTACATAAGCCAATAAACGTCTGCACCATCTACATTCCACCACATGACCCCATAAAGGAGACCGAAATAAACAAACTAATAGAACAAATACTTAAACCCTATTTATTGCTGGGTGATTTAAACAGTCACAGCACTGTATGCGGATGTCAGAAAACTAACAAAAAAAGGAAATATCTTGAGAAAGTCATCGATACTAATAACCTCTGCATTGTAAATAACAAATCCAATACTTACCTCAACCCATTTACAGGCTCCTACTCAGCCATTGATCTCAGCTCATCTCAAGAGCAAATGAAACAACAGCAAAAACCTCTGCCTAAAACACAACACTCCCTGGTTTAACGATGACTACAGAACAGCTATCCGCCTACGTAAGACTGCCTAATGAAAATTTAATAAAAAAACCCACTACCTAAACGCTCTCAAACTACTCAGGGAAAAAACATAAAAAATCATAAAGGAAGTCAAGGAGAAAAGATGACAAAACTGTAAACCAACTTGGTTACTCCACCAGAACAAACACTAACTAAACGATGACGAGGAAAATATCCGGAAAAACACAGCAAAAACTCTCAAACACCTCACAAAAACAAAATGGAAGCAACTACGAAGAAAGCCATAGTAGACACATTAGCTGAAACATTTTCAGCAAATTCTTCCCTCAACAACTCCAATCCACATTTTCTTACTTTCAAAACCAACGCAGAGAAATAAAAACTCAACTTCAAGTCCAATAATTCTGAAAAATACAACCAACCCTTTACACCAGCAGAACTACAAGAAGCTATTCAAACATCACACAACTCAGAAGTCGGCCGAGATGAAATCCATTATGACTTTCTAAAACACCTTCCAAAATTCACTGGAAAACCTTCTGACAATATATTATAATATATAGATAGTTGGTAGATTCCAAGAATTATGGAAAATAGCAACAATCATTCGAGAGAGAGAGAGAGAGAGAGAGAGAGAGAGAGAGAGAGAGAGAGAGAGAGAGATGGCTCAAATCCAGCTCACTGCCGCCCAATAGCACTAGTTGCCTCTGCAAAACTATGGAGCATATGGTCGGATTTCTCGAATCCAATAAACTTATCACCAATTCTCAATGGGGTTTCAGAGAGAGATCTACAATGGATTATGTGATCCAATTGGAAACCTCCATAAGAGAGGCCAACATCCAAAAAACAACGCTTTATATCAATCTTCTTTGATCTGGAAAAGGCTTATGAGACTATCTGGAAGTTCGGTATAATGAAGGACCAGCTTGGCCTGAGACTGCGGGGCATATTGTTCAACTTCATAAAGAGTTTTCTCTCGGACAGGAAATTTCGAGTCCGAGTTAGATGAATTTTTTCTAATCTCCACAAGCAGGAAGAGGGAGTCTCTCAAGAAAGTATTCTATCAGTGACACTATTCAATATAAAAATAAACAGCATCACAAAGTGTTTCACTCCTGAAATTGAGTATTACCTCTATTTTGACTACTTCTGCATCACTTCCAGATCGAAATATATGTGAACTACCGAGCTTCAACAGCAACAATGCATCCAAAATATTACTTATTGGGTAAACACAAGCTGTTTCAGAACCTCTAAAAGCAAAGCATGAGGCGTACATTTCTTTCCACTGAAAAAAAAAATGCACAATGACCCTCTTATCAAACTTGAAGATGCGGAAATACCTATCATTGACGAATATAAAATCCTTCGGGCTATATTCGATTGGAAATTAGAATTCATCTCCCCTCATACAATATTTCAAAAACAAATCCACCCGAGTCCAAAAACTACTGCGAGTTGCCGCCCACATAGAATGGGGAGCTGACCGACCAACACTCCTTAAACTATACAGATCTCTGATCGGCTTAAAACTAGACTATGCCATTTTTTTATCTACAGATCAGTCAGGAGATCTTACCTCAAACCACTCGATCCTACACACCATGAAGGCCTAAGACAGGTCTGAGGAGCTTTCAGAACTTCTCCAGTTGACTGCTTATATGAAGCTTATCTACAACACAGAAGTGAAAAACTGGCTCTGTAATACAACACAAAATTCAAATCTTTACCATCCAACTCAACTTATAACTGCATCGTCAACGCTAAATATGAGCATCATTTGGGAAAAAAGGAAAAATCAATAAAACCTTTTGGCCTTCGGACGAAGGCCAAAAATAAAAACCAAAAATAAAAACCCTCTCTAAATAATATACATGAAAGCATCCTACCTCAACATCACCTTGGATCATTAAAAAACCTGAAGTGATCCTCGAACTGAATGAACTCCCCCAAAACACATACTCATCCTAATACTTATCTGAAGAAATTTCGCAATATCCTCCAACACCATCCATCCCGACCACCTATGTGTCTTCAGGGCGGGCTCCAAGGACAATTACCAAACGGCATACGCAGCATTTTTAAATTAAACACTTATCAAGAAAGCTCTTCCAAATGAAAGCTCCGTCTTCACAGCAGAAGCCTGTATCTAACTCCCGACATCATCTCGAAGAGCAAACACAAGAAATTTATCCTATTCTCAAACTCGCTTCTCTGTCTTATTATCATTAAGTAATAAACAAAACTGAAGAACCCCTTAAACATTAAACTGTTGAGTAAAGTAGACTCTATATCAAATTGTAAAGAAATCCTTAAATGATGGATCCCAAGGAAAACTTAAGAACACAATGTGATTGTCTGACATCAGCATGAGCATATGGACCATGTTGCCCTAGTATCCCTAGGCGAATCAGTTTTCCCCTGGAAATATTCTCAAGTGAGGCTCTGGTAAGTCAGGAGCATAGTCAACAAAACTCAAAATATGTTTTTATGAGTTCTGAAGAACAACCCCCCCCCTAAAAACCCCTCTATGAATCCAATTTGGATCACAAAGTAACATACCTCAAATTCACTATATCAGAATCTAACAAAACTATTCCGATTTAGGATAGGAAAAAACATCTTTTCAATAATTTACCAAAATCGGTTAAAAACCTTAAAATGGAAAAAAAAAGACAGGCTGAAATATTGCTAAAAGGGAAAAAATCCATGTCATTAACATAAATGCTTATCTCAATGAGCGACTAAACACCTCTGGAGGGTGAGAGGAAATGAAAGAGCAGACTCGGTTGCCAAATCGGCCTAAGAACTGACCCCCGACAAATTCCGAATTCCGAATACTGATTTGAAACCCAAAATTGACACAAAATGGCAACAATGCTGGAATAATAACATCCACAATAAACTCTTCCAGATCCAGCCCACTTTGGGAGAATGGAGACCAGCTTTGAGAAAATCAAGAAGAGAACTATATCTTCATATCCCGATTGCGCATTGGTCGTACAAGGGTTACTCACTCTTTTATACTGAAACGGGAAGAACAACCACAGGGTTTGACCTGTCAAACGCCTTGCACCATTAAACACGTTCTCATAAAATGTAAAGGATTCGATCTCATCAGAAACTGATTTTTCATGGGGAAGAGTTTGAGTGATCTGTCGACAATGTCAAAATGGATGATATTCTGTTCTTCTTGAGAGAAACAGGGTTGTACCAAAAAAAAAAAAAAAAAAAAAAAAAAATAGGTTGAATTGAAACTATTTAATCGTGTGCAAGCAAATGAGATCCTGCTTGCTAGAAACGTTATCTACAAAGTTTTCGTTTAGAAATCTTAGGTTATATATATATATATATATATATATATATATATATATATATATATATATAAAGAATTTGGCATTAAATAACTTACAAAGTTATATAAATAACTTACAAATATGGCATAAAACTCAAACACTCAACCAATCAACTAAAAATTGTTCCTTAACTGAGCACTAATAGTAAAAAAAAAATTATTGGATACAACTCCCCCCCCAAACAACAACAACAACAACAACAACAACAACAAAACAAGGAAAATACTCTAAACCTTTCATCATATTTTTGTATATCATTTAAAAGTAAACAACAAAAGAATAAACAAAGAAAAAAGTCTGTTACAAAAAAATTTTGAATGGATTGACAACAACAAATAAGTTGGTTGGTTGTGTTTTATGGCATATCAACCCATATAGGTTATCTAATGTCAAATCTTGTTTTGTATATATATGTATAGATATATATAATTTGTAAACGAATAGTTTGACGGTAACTTTTTAAAACGAGCCAGAGCTCATTTGTTGAAACACTGTTTCAAGTATTACTAACACTAATACGTCTATTTGCACCCAAATACATTTCATACATTTCATAGATTGCTATAATTCAATCTAATATGAATCATTTGGCTGCACACAGATGGTTTCCAGGATAGTAAATGATTAAAAGTTCTATTTGACTGATAGATGAGACCATAACAGGTACTACCACTCCGGGTCAGAGTTGACCTGGGTATAATAGCCATGAAAAGTTACTCCCCACTCTGCAAAACTCCAGTACTGGAGTCTCATAATCAGTTGGTTAAGTGTCATATCCCGGACAGTTGTTTGGAGGGGTCATACCCTCCGCCCTGGCCGACTGAACTAAACTACGAATAAAGATACAGAATTTTTAGCTTATTCCTCTTTTCCCTCTTTCAATCTTACTCACTGCTGTTCATAAAATCCTTTCTGTGCAGTCATGGACCGGGTACTTTTGTTAGTATATATATATATCTTTAAAGAAAAAAACCAAAGACTGGTTATTTTAGGATTATAAATTTATTTCCATCCTGTATTTCATTTCTGGAATGAACCAAAAACACGAAGAAAAATATAACAGGACTTCTTCAGATCTAATGGATAAATAAACAGAATAGACATGTGTGGGGGAAGAGAGTTAAAGAGTTACCTCCTCGTTTTATTGAGTTTCCGTTTTTTTATTTACCTATTTATTTTATTTTCAAAATTCTTCCGTCAGTTATAATTACGGTAATTTAACTTTTTTATTTATTTTATTTTATTTATTTTCTTTTCTTGTAAAATTCGATAATTAAACAGGATGGAAATAAATTTATAATCCTAAAATAACCGGTCTTTGGTTTTTTCTTTAAAGAAATATTCCTCTGTAAAATCAATTACATTGAGTTCTGTACCAGGAAAATTTAAATGTTCAGCTCCGGAATGATTTTCTTATCCTGAAGGAATTACTCCCAACTCTGGTTTAACTGGACCGAATAATACTACCTATATATATATATATATATATATATAATATATATATATATATATATATATATATATATATAGTAATCGATCATACAATCTGGTCATATTACGTTGTTATGGCAATGTTGTAATACGAAGGATCATGATATGTATTCTTCTAGTGACGGTGAAATATATTAAATTTGATAAATAAAGGCCATAATTATTTTATGGAGAATAGCATTCATCAATTTTTGAGTGGGGTTAAACATTTTTATCGTAGCAAATTGATGTCTATATGTGTTTTTATAAGCAATAATATGTCAAAAGAATCTTCAATAGCTTATTGGCTCTGTAAGTAAATAATGACTATTAGTAATGTTTAATCTCTCTCTCTCTCTCTCTCACACACACACACACACACACACATCTCTTTCTCTCTCTCTCTTTCTCTCTCTCTCTCTCTCTCCCCCTCTCTCTCTCTCTATATATATATATATAATCACTTAATAGTAATTGTTTTCCTTTATTGGAAGAGGACAAAGCAGAAAATCAATTATCTTCACTTTATTTTACTTATAGTGTAATATTCAAAAGTATTCATACACCAGAAAATGCAGAATAATATATTTGCAAAATTACTCGTCATTTTTTGATCGTAAATTACTGCCACATATCACATTACTGCCATCATATTAATAATATAGTGGAGTCGTTGATGGTCTTTAGATGTCTACATTAAATAAGCTTTGGTGTAAAACTTTGGTCTGTCAAAAGCAAAAATAATTTTCATTTAACAACAAGAACAAGAACAACAAGAACAACAACAACAACAACAACAACTACTACTACTACTACTACTACTAATGATAATGATAATTGTGCAAGAGAATTAGAATAGAAAATATGTAAATACTATGGGATATTGGATTGCGAAAAATGGTATAAACACCAAGCAGAACCAATAAGAGAAGCCAAAGGAGCTACTATTCTTTGGGACTTTTCTATCCTATCTGTTAGACAAATAGAGCAATAAACCAGATATAGGGGTTAAGGATTCGAAAAGAAAACAACTCTTCTAATTGATATGACAATGCCAACAGATAATCACACATCAGTCAAAGAATACAATATAATAAATACAAAGACCCGGAAAAAGAAATTGAAAAAAATGCGGCGCCTTAAAACTACCTTCGTTCATATAATTGTGAGACCTCTGAATATCATCAAGAAAGAGACAGAGAAACACTAACAAAATACCTGTTAGTCTCAGCCAATATAAAATACAAAAAACTGCACTCTGCATAACTGTTCATTTCCCTGAGGGAGCTATATCAATATGATCGGACAAATAATATAAAAAAGAAGCAATAAAAACACAAATATATAGAATGCATATAATCACTACCTTCCCTCACGCTAGGTCTTAGGTAAAGACCCGGTGAAAGATTGTAAGAAACCGAAAGTAAAGCTGAAATAACAACAATAATAATAATAATAATAATAATAATGGAACCTGAAAGTGACGGTGATATCAGTTGTGATTGACGCATTCCGCACAGTCATTAAAAGACTGGTACGGAGACTGGAGGACTTGGAAATAAGAGGATGAGTGGAGACCATCCAAACTTCATCATTATTGAGATAGGTTAGAATACTGAGAAGAGTCCTGGAGACTTGAGGAGACTTGCTATCACTCAAAATCCAGTTGAAAACTATCAGTTAATGCTGGTGTGAAAAACCCTCGAGGAGTATAATAATAATAGTAATAATAATAATAAAAGAGAACCTGCCGTACAGTGGACGTTGTCGTCCCATCTGATCTCAGAATGAAAATTAAAGAAAGCGAAAAGAGAGACAAGTAGTTGGATCTTGTTAGAAAACTAAAAAGCTCTGGAATTGGAAGGTAATGGTGATACCAATAGTAATTAGAGCGCTTGGTACGGTCCCCAAAGGTTGGGAAAGGGAGCTGGAAAAATTGGTGATTAGAGGATGAATTCTAATTACCGCATTATGATCGGCTAAAATACTCCGAAGAGTCCTGCAGACTTGAGGAAACTTGCTGTCACCCAGACCCATGTGAAAGACCATCAGCCAACAGAAAGAATACAATAATAATGATTGTATGAAAAACTAGAAAGTGGACTTAACAGGAGAAGGGCAAAGTCTAGCAGAAATGAAAATCCAAAATGGCATCTTCCAGGGAGACCCACTCTCGCGACAATTACATACTTAAGATGTCCATTAAAGGCTACAAATTTACAAAATCATAAGAAAAGATTATTCACCTTATATATATGAACACTATCAAGCTAAATGCAAAAAAAAAAAAAAAAATGAAAAAGAACTGGAGACTGGTACAAATTGTAAGAATATTCAGCCAGGATATAGGAATGGAATATGGCACTGAAAAATGTGCAATGTTAATAATGAAAAATGGGAATAGAGAAACAACGGAGGAAACAATACTGCCAAATAAAAAAAATGTCAGAACGCTGAGAGAGAAGGAAAATGACAAGGACTTAGAAATATTGAAAGCGGACCAATTGTATTCAAACGAAAAATCAGTAATATTCAACAGAAAAGCGTGTTAGTTATGCAGTGATAAGGATGAAACGGTTAATTTCATTATAAGCGAATGTAGCAAATTAGCGCAAAAGGAATACAAGACTAGAAATGAATGGTTGAGAAAGGTGATTCACTGGGAATTGTGCAAAAAAAATTGAAGTTTGACGATACTACAAAATGGCATATCGAGATTCCGTCCTAGAAAATGAGATGCAATAAATTCTGTAGGATTTTGAGACAGAAACAGATCACTTAATCACGGCAAGTGTTGATTTACAAGAAAAAAGGGAACCTGTCGTCTTGTGGATTTTGCCGTATCGACGAACCCCAGAGTTGAAATGAGAGAAAAGCAAAAAGATTGAAAAATACTTCGACGTTGTCAGAGAGTTAAAAAAAAAAGCCACGGATGACGGTGATACTAATTGTAATTAACGCACTTGGAACGGTCTCCAACGGTTTGGAAAGGAAAGTGGAAGAATTGAAAATCAGATGAAGAATCGAGACCAACCAGACTACGGCATTGTAAAGATCAGCCAGAATATTCTGGAGACTTCTGAAGACCTGACGAGACTTGATGTCACTCAACACTCCAATGAAAGATCACCAGCTGATGCTGGTGTAAGAATTCAGAAGATGTGATGTAATCACACCAAAAGAACCAACTACGTAAAAAGCAAGAATAAATCAGAGAATAGCAAGAGGAGAGAGATTAGGTTATCAATCACATAATAAGTGAATGAGACAAACTGGCGCAGAAGGAGTACAAGAGCAGATACGACTGAGTAAAGAAGGTGATCTATTGGGAATTGTAAGTAAGTAAAGTTGGCAACCTTTGTTGAGAGCGACGCGAAGGCACCCTTTTCAATAGCTACTACACCGAGGTGTAGGAGAGGGCACTACTTTATTTCCTGGATTGCTCCACTTTACTCTTGATCCATACCTTATAATGCTGAGTGTTAAGCAAGGTGTCATCAAGTACCATTTTTTGAGTCTTTGGTATGACTCGACCTGGAATTGAACCCCGGTCTCCCAAACCATTGGCGAAAACTAAACTCATTAGCCCAAATGGTCCAAAGTGTCAAAAGTTTGACTATTGAGACAAATGTTATGTGTACAGCTCAGAAGATGTCCTAGAACATAAGATATAAAATTCTATTGGATTAGAGGTACAAGCGGATCCCAGTGATGCCACTCATTGTTTGAGCACTTGAAACAATACTGAAAACCTGCGAAAGAGAACAGAGGACTGGAATCGTGCAGAACACGGCTCTATTAAAATCGGCTAGAATACTGAGAAGGTTCCTAAACAGTTCAGAAGACTTGTTGTCACTCAGAATTCAGTGAAGGTTACTTGGTAGTACTGGTGTGGAAATTCATATAGTAGTAGTATTACTACTAGTAGCAATAGTAGTAACGATTATAATGAGGTGCCTGTGGTGTAATTGTTATCGTCGTTGGAAATGAACACGGCGACACGAGTTCAAATCCTGGACGAGACTGATTGCATTTCACATAGCACTAATACCCTTGGGAAAGGTATGAATCCAATTATTCTCCCTCCAGCTATGGGTAAATAGTAGGACAGACTAGGTTCTTCAGCCTTGGTTAGGCAACTAGTCTGGGAGAAGGAAAACTCTGAATTCAAACCTGTTAAACTCCGCTTAAAAATTGACCTTGTGTCATATCCTGCCCGAGCGGAGGGGTTGGTAAATAGGATAATGATAATGCTGCAGACATATTGACGATGATGATGATTATTCCGAACGACCACCCTCGAAGAAAGCAGTGATTTGAGTGAGAGCATATTACTTCCAGAGAGACGCGTCTCCCAAATGCTGCTGCCGTACACACCACATAGTGTGGCGATTTCCATTAATTAAATCAATACCCGGATGGAACAAATGAATAAAAGATGAAAAAAAAAAAAAAAAGTAAAGTAAAAGAAAGCGAAAAGCCTTTGCTGTTTTCAAGTGGCAGGGTGTGTACTTTTTTTTTACTTATTTCATTTCGAAGATTTTAATTAGTTTTAATTGTTCGTCGGAGGTCTGCACACTCAAACAAATGCCGAGACTAAAGGAAAGGCTTGTGCGCATGCGCTGGAGAAGTAATTATTGTTTTGTTTGTGTTGGTTGTCTGTTTCTCGCTGTTGTTGTTCTAATAATTATCATTTATTCTTCTGTTGGCAGCCAAATTTGAAAATTGTGATCAAGGCTTCAAGTCGCAGGCTGACGTTACACGCACGACTGCATTTCGCTTCTTTTTTAACGAAGAAATAGAATCGATGTAAAGGCAAATTTTCAGGGCGTTTGATAAGTTTTCCGGGCGCAAGCAGAAACAAATTGGATTAAATATTCATTTCTATTCTAATTTAAAGGTATCTACGCTGAGATAATGGTGTTTATATGGAAAAAAAGCTTGCACATACACACACACTCGTATACGTGCCAGATATACATGTATACGTTTATAGATATGTACAATTTTGCTACTTCATTTCTAAGCACATGTTTGCACCCGCTCATTTACATCTATCTACCTATCTATGTTTCTTTATTATCTATCTATCTATCTATCTATCTATCAAAACAAATGAAAAAGAAATACATATCTATGATTGAGAAGGATATGCACACACACAGAGACATAATTTTGGAACATTTTTTTCTATCATAACGTTAATGCATTTTCTCTTTTTGCTAGTTTTAGATATATGCACAAAGATATAACTCTGTCTCTGTCTCTGTCTCTGTCTATGTATTATATATAATATCGAACGGGCACTCATTATGGACACACATACATATACATACACATACACTTAGTATATATATATATATATATATATATATATATATATATATATATATATATATATATATATACACATATATATATGTTTATGTGTGTGTGTGTGTGTGTGTGTGTGTGTGTGTTTTAATTTTGAACATTTTTTTAATAATTACGTAAGTGAATTCTCTGTTTTTTTGTTTTTCTTAGACATATATACCCATATATGCACGCATATATATATATATATATATATATATATATATATATATATATATATATATATATATGAACAAGCCTACCATATATATATATATATATATATATATATATAGTAGGCTTGTTCGTAGCACACATGCATTTATACGCTTACTAAGAAACTCTTACCTTTGACACAAATGAATACACTTATATATATATATATATATATATATATATATATATATATATATATATGCGCATAATTATCTATATCTCACTATATGGTGATTTAGAATATATATATATATATATATATATATATATATATATATATATATATATATATATATATATATATATATATATATATGAGAACTAATTCGTGGAAAATTATTCAAACATATTGAACAGCCACTTACAGTGGAACGCGCCCGTGCGCGTGCACACACACACACACACACACACCCACACACACACACACACACACACATATATATATATATATATATATATATCAGATGGAGAATTATAGACTTATTGAAGACTCAAATATAGACTTGTGTATTTGTTGCTGGGGGCCAATTTGATTATTTAGAAAAGCCTTTGTAAAAGGTATTGAATTGCAAAATGAATATCATGTTGCTTGTCTTTGATGTGTGTTTTGTATATTTAATCATCAGCGAAATTTGGGCCTTTCCACTGAAACCCACTCAGCACTTGGCGAGAGGCTTTCAATAAAATTTGTACATTAATTTAGTATATTTCGATGTTTGCTAACCTCATCATCAGAAAATACGAAGTATATTAATAAAAATAGCAATATAAACATTTTATGGATTATATAAATAGATATCCAAATATTTAATCACACACACACACACACACACACACACACACACACACACACACACACACACACACACATATATATATATATATATATATATATATATATATATTTATAGACTGTGTCACTCATTTGCTCAGTAGGTTTGGGCTGCAGAATGTACCGACTGCATCACTGCAGATGTGAAAGACTTCCCCCAGGAATGTCCTGATATGACACTTAACAATCTGATAGTGAGGCTCCAGTAACACAGGAGCTTTGGGGAATTCAGAGTACCTCTTTATTGCTTTTGCTCCCATGTCCACTCTGGCCCGGAGTGGTAACATCTGACAGATTCCTATCAATTGGTCAACTAGAACTAAACTGTGTACTTATGCTAAACTGAATTGTTTGAAATAGAACAGTTTATATGTATCACAATGGATTTGGCATTAAATAACCTACAATGGTTGATATGCCATAAAACCAAACGAAACCAAATGTGTCACTCATAAATAAATGCATTCCTACCTTTTTTTTTTTATAAAAAAACATATGAATATTGAAAAATTGTAAAAGTATATGAATAATCTTTAAATATTAGTTATTACCAAACTCTACGACATTGAAACTGTAACAAGAATTCATTAATTGATTATATAAAGAAGAAGTAAAACTGAGCGGGGAAAGAGATCCTCTTGGAATTGTGCAATTGTGCATACTAATAATGCATAAAATTCTTAAAGACTGACATACAAATGGACCATCCAATTCAAAACAGAAGAATAGACCTGGTTTTAATTAACAAGGAATTAGGAACTGTCATATTGTGGATTTTACTGTGCCAGCAAATCTCTCAGTAAATGTGAATGAAGTTGAAAAACTGGAAAAATCCCAGAGCCCTGCTAGTGAGCTGAAAAACGTATGGAACAGGAAGGTGACAATAATAGTAATTGTTGTTGGGCCCATTAAAACTGTTCCAAAGAATCGGAAAAAGAGACTCTATGAACCGGAGATTAGAAGAAGAATTGAAAGAATTTAGACTGAAGTCCTGCCAAAATCAGCAAGAATACGTAAAAGAGTCCTGGAAATCTGAGGAGACTTGCTGTCAATCAAACTCGAATGAAAAAAAAATCAGGAGTAAAATAATAATGATGACAAAGGGGAAAACTGCCCTGATCAAAAAGGTTCGAAAAAGTAATCATTCTCAGCAAGGATAGGCCAATAACATATTTCCAATATAGAAGATCCTTACAATACAAAGAAGAGAAGAAATCTATTATATAATTAAAAGACTCAGGATATTTCCTGAAGAAAAGAAATGATGTCGCAAAGGAACGAGAAGCACAAAATGATCAATAAAACATCGACCAACACATTTTTATAGTATGATCCTAAAAGAAGGATAATAGAATGTTGGAAAACTATTCAAGATATAAGAGTAAGCCGTAAACTTCATCACAAGTGCTGTGGAAAACTGGAGCGTAAAATCGGCTGTAGGTGGACAAACCCAAGCTGGGGTAAAACTGGAGCTTAGAATTGGCCGTAGGTGGACAAAGCCAAGCAGGGTTAAAACTCGATCGTAGAATTCGCAGTAGGTAGACAACCCAAGCAGGGGTAAAACTGGAGCGTAGAATCGGCAGTAGGTTGACAAACCTAAGCTGGGGTAAAACTGGGTAAAAATTTAATGCGACATCTTCATTTTCACTACGACTATTTGTTATGAATTATTTATTTAGAAACAAAACATTTTCAAAGTCCCAAGAATAGATAAACCGTCTCATGTCATGATCATCAAATTGTGCTGACAGCTCGGATTTTATTGACTCTTGGCATGTCCTCTAGACGACACACAGTTTCCGCACTGAACTGATGAATATAAGCCTTTGTTGATTAGCCAAAATTGGTGTGTCCACACATAGGAGTCAGCAGGAGAATATTGTTCATGAGTTGAAACCTACCTTCGAAATTAACACGTCTTACGGGGATAGTTGACAAGATGGAAGGAAGATGCTATTCAGATTTTGGTTAGATGAAAAATAATCATAAACTCGAATACAAACTATAAAAAATCTACAACGAAGACATAGAAATGGAATTTAAATTGAAAAATCCTTATAAGGAAAAAAAGAAAAGAGGAATAACTGAAGGAATAGAACTGCTCAATCAGGAAAGCAATCAGAACATTCGGAGTAAAAGAAAACTACAGATACTTTGGAATATTAGAAGCGGATATCATCAAAGAAACGGAGAAAAAACAAAACAAAACAAAACAAAAAAACAAAGAAAAAGTCAGAATAACAAGTAAATTTTCGAACCCAAAGTCTGCGGCAGAAGTCTTATGAAAGGAATAAACATCAAGGAAATCTTATTTGTAAGATACTCTCGACTCTTTTTAAACTGGGTAATAAAGAAACTCAGAATTATGGGGAATAGAGCAAGGAATTTGATGACGCTTCACATGCTCTGAGAGCCGAGGGATGACATAAATAGATTATGTGTCAAGAAATGAGAGAGGAATATGACTCTTAAGCAATGAGCATTCTGTGGATGAAGAGATTTTGGGATTTGAACAATATACAATAAAGAGAAAGGAAAGATTAATTGCAGCAACCAGTAACAGAAATAACAATAGAAATAACAAATGTAGAATGGCATAATTTACGATCGAAATAAAGATAATCCACTGGGAATTGTGTAAGAGATTAAAATTTGACCATACTGACAAATCGTATATGGACAAACCAGAATTTTCTCTAGTAAATAAAATTCTCTGGGGCTTTGAGATAGAAACGGATCACTCAATCCTGGCCGAAAAACCAGACCTGATGTTAATTAACAAGAAGAAAATGTCTCGTCATTTAATAGTCATTACTGTTCCAAAGGGTCCACTGAGGAAAAGTGAAAGAAAGTGAAAAACTCGACAAATATCAAGACCTTGTTCGAGAACGGAAAATATTATGGAACATAATGGTGAGGGAGATAAAAATCATAATTGGAGCTTTTAGAATAATCTTTTCTGCCAATGAGGCTTCGATAAAAACCACCAGTTGAAACTGATGTAAAACAACATACAAGGAAAATAATACGAATGCTAAATAAAGGTTTAAAGGTTGGTAAAAACTGAAAATACATTTCATCCACAGAGAGAGAGAGAGAGGGAGAGAGAGAGAGAGAGAGAGAGAGAGAGAGACTCACACACACACACATATATATATATATATATATATACGTATGTGTATGTGCGAGAGAGAGAGAGAGACTCACACACACACACACACACACACACACATATATATATATGTATGTGTATGTGCGAGAGAGAGAGAGAGAGAGAGAGAGAGAGAGAGAGAGAGAGAGAGAGAGACTCACACACACACACACACACATATATATATATACGTATGTGTATGTGCGAGAGAGAGAGAGAGACTCACACACACACACACACACACACACACACACACACATATATATATATATATATATGTGTATGTGCGAGAGAGAGAGAGAGAGAGAGAGAGAGTCAAAATCAATCCTGCCCAAACTCATCTATTTTTTCATGAAAATCTAATGGTAAAAATTTCCACAAGAATAAGGAACCATTTTTTTTTTTGCATTCGATACTTAATTATTTCTTTGCAAAGAAAAATTTCTGGTGTTTGTGATGCAAACTCATTACTTTTTCTGCTTTCTTCACAGTTTTATTTCATTCTTTAGCAAAACTAGAAAGACCAGTTATTTTACACACCTAAAAGAAAACAATGAGCATTTCTTGCAAAGTTTTCTCTTATTTTCAGTCTGATAAGTCTTTTCTTCGTACAGATAATCGTTACGTGGATTACAGCTTTTACCCGTGTATCTATTGGTCTACAGAGTCATACTTAACACACACACACACACACACACATGCATTCAGGCCCACACAAATATATACGAACGAACTGAGCACTCTAGTATCCGGTAAGGTATTAAAATGTAAACAAACGAACGCTATTGCTGCCGCTGCAACTTAATACCTTATAATTCCCTTGCGGACGTGGTACGCCTGTTAACCGAGCGGTCTGATACTAAAGTCTAACGTAATGGTAAAAATTATGGTAAGTTGGGCGGGTTTCGATCCCAGCTTCAAGCTTCCTACGTGTCTAGCCACACTGAAGAGTTCTGATACAACGAAACAGTCTGTCTGTGGATTATAATATATATATATGTGTGTGTGTGTGTGTGTGTGTGTGGAACCATTTCGCTGGCCAATGCGGTTATGTATTTACCACATTCTTCCCCGTCGGCAGTATATGACACAAGGTCAATTTTGACGCAGAGTAAAACTGGTTTTAATTCCGAGTTTTTCTTCTCTTAGATTGGTTGCCTAACCAAAACTATAGAACCCAGAACTAGCAAAGGTAATTTCGAACCTCAGTTGAAGCGTTACCCATCATGCCTTGTGACTTAATAGAAAATGAAGCCGGTGACTCGAGTTCAAATCCTGGACGAGGTTGTTTGCATTTCACATAGCGCTAAAACTCTTCGGAAAGGCATGAATCCAACTATTCTCCCACCAGTTATGTGCGTGACGTTCTTGTGACGCCTTACATAGCAGCGGCCAGGGAGAGAGTAGTGGGAGGTTGTTGA
The DNA here is from genome assembly GCA_963585895.1 of Sepioteuthis lessoniana. Lineage (NCBI taxonomy): Eukaryota > Metazoa > Mollusca > Cephalopoda > Myopsida > Loliginidae > Sepioteuthis > Sepioteuthis lessoniana. The sequence continues at coordinate 84,888 of CAUZXS010000726.1, forward strand.
CCGGAAGCCCCTAGAGTAAAATATATGACCATTTTTGCCTAATAGCGCGAATTGGAAGGCGGTGCAGTTTAGCTTGAAACGAAACAGTTGAACGCGATGTGAACGGTTGGAAACCAAAATTTAACATGAACAGTTAAAAAGAAAACGCGGCGTCGGCAGTTGGGAAGAAAAGGCACGACCACGAGAGAGAGAGAAAAAAAATAGACAACAAAGAAAAAACCTGATAGAATAGAATTTTCTATCCTGCCCACATTGAATCTTCAGGTCAATCATAATTATTCAAATAAGTCTTATCCGCATGTCTCTTGAACCTTATTATGTGTTTATTTAATTTTGTTTGTTGAACGATAACGGAATAAACGTATTTTATATGTTCTTGAAATTGCCGTCGTGTATAAATTTATTATGTTAGTCATTCTGATACGTTATTTCTGTGCAACAATTCCTCGACCAGTTGTCAATACCTTTTTTGTATTATTACTATATCCGTGAAATATCCCTTACGAGCCAACTCGGGAAATAAGACGAATTATAGATTTTTATTCGTTTACGTACTCCTTCAACGACGTGTCTGGGGACTAGGGATATCAAAATATCGAGAATATCGTCTGGACACGAGAGAGGGATGTAATATATATAAATAGTCGGCCAGACTGACTCTTTAACCTAGGTATGGCAACAAGTGTACATATATTTGTACAATAATCCACCCTCATACAAATATGAGATTCATTCAATGAATAACGTGTATTTTGCCTAACCAGTTGGTAATAGGAAGCACTGCTTACAACTGCACCTTTTTCAGGGTAATTGATAGCGATGGGTCCTTTCATGTCCCAGAAGACTTTCTTTACTGACCTCTACGCTCGGAATCTTTCCTTTATCGGATAATCTATGTGTTTACACACCATAGACTGTCTTTTCTTTAACCTCAAGCCGGAGGGATAAAAGGTTCATGCCTTTCCCAAGCTTATTTGTCCGAAAGTAAGCATAGTAGTATTGTTGGAGTTCGAACCCGTTATTACAATGTTACCGTCCAGCACGTTAGCCCCTACATCACGTGACTCCTTCCTGATTATATTTAAAAACCATTTGATGAGCTTTAATGAGCCAAATAGATTTATTATGGAATAAGTAAAGTTGGCGACCATAGTCGAGGGTGACCCGAAGGCCCCCTTTTCAATAGCTTCCACACCGAGGTGTAGGGGAGGGCGCTACTTCATTCCCTGGATTGCGCCATTTTACCCTCGATCCTTACCTTATTATGCTGAGTGTTAAGCAAGGCAGTATCAAGTTCCATTTTTTGAGTCTTTGGTATGACTCAACCTGGGATTGAACCCCGGTCTCTCAAACCATTTGGTGAACACTCTACTCATTCGGCCACACACACACAAACACATATATATATAATTGAGAAACAAGAAAATCAATTAGAATTTTCTTTAAATATCTAAATCATGACACGTGAATCTTTACGTTAGATAAAAATATTCCTCGGAGTTAACGGTAAAAAAGAAAAGATTTTTTTTCAAATAAATCTGAAGAATCCACCAATAAAGGATGAAATAAATTTATAATGGAATATACTTATTGATTTTCAAGTTTCTCAATGATATTTTGCTCTGCAGAAGTTTATCTATATATGTTTAAATATATTATGAACTTTACATTGGATAATTCCGTTTAAGTATGTCTACAGAATTAATTGAAATAATAATAATAATAATAATAATAATAATAATCAAGCCGTGGTTTGTTTCCAGACGAACAGAAAGGATGCTGCAAAAGAACCAGAGGCACAGCAGAGTTACTTTACACAGATCAACACATTCTAAATGAGAAGAAGACCAGACGGAAAGATCTAGCTATGGCCTGGATTGACTACAAAAAGGCATATGATATGGTTCAGCATAGCGGGATAATAAACTGCCTCAAAATGTACAAAATATCACATGAAGTCATAACATTTATCGAGGAAACTATGAAAATCCGGAGAGTGGAATTGACAGCAGGAGGAAGAAGCTTTGCTGAAACAAAGATCCAAAAAGGTATTTTCCAAAGAGATGCTTTACCACCCTTACTATTCATAATTGCCATGATGCCACTTAACCACATACTCAGAAAATACACAGCCGGATACAAACTTAGTTGATCGCAGGAAAAAAAATCACTTAATGTACGTGGATGACATCAAACTATTTGCAAAAAAATGAAAAAAAACCCCGGAAACTCTAATACATGCAGTTAGAACATACAGTCAGGACATAGGAATGGAATTTGGCATAGAAAAATGTGCCATGCTTGTCATGAAAAGTGGCAAGCGACATCTAACTGACGGAATGGAACTACCAAATCAAGACAAGTTTAGAACGCTCGCAGAAAACGAAACTTATAAATACTTGGGTATCTTGGAGGTTGACACAATCAATCAAGTGGAAATAAAAAACAAAATTCAAAAAGAATATCTCAGGAGAACTAGAAAACTACTCGAGACAAAACTCTCTAGCCGAAACCTTATCAAAGGAATAAATACCTGGGCTGTACCTCTCGTTAGATATTCCGGACTCTTTCTCAAGTGGACCAGAGACGAACTTAAACAAATGAACCAAAGAACAAGAAAACTCATGACCATGCATGAGGCATTACATCCCCGAGACGACGTTGAAAGACTATATGTATCTAGAAAAGAGGGAGGAAGAGGACTTGCCGGCATCGAAGACAGCGTTGACGCATCGATACAACAGCTCGAAGGCTACATAGATAAACACAAACGAGGACTAATTACAGCCACCAGAAACGAAACGGACAACACGATGGACAACAGAATGACAATATCTAGGAAACAAAATGGGAAGGAAAACAACTCTTTGGGCGTTTTAAACAACTAATGAACAACATCTCACATGACAAAACCTGGACATGGCTAAGAAAAAGAAACTTTCTGAGAGAAACGGAATCTCTCCTAATAGCAGCACAAAACAACGTCGTAAGAACCAATCATATCAAAGTGAGAATAGATAAGACGCAACAAAATAGCAAATATAGGCTATGCGGTGACAGAGATGAAACCATCAATCACATAATAAGTGAATGCAGCAAATTAGCGCAGAAGGAATATAAGACTAGATACGACTTGGTCGGCAAGGTGATCCACTGGGAGATGTGCAAGAAATTTTAATTTGACCATACGAACAAATGGTATATGCACAACACAACGCCTCTGGTGGTGTAATGGTTAGCAAGCTCAACTAGCAAACCTTCACGAGTGAGTTTGAGTCTCATTGGGTGCCCCTTTCATATGGCCTTGTGTCACATCTAAGCAAAAAGCTTAGTAAATTACCACAACACAGCACCTGTCCTAGAAAATAACACACATAAACTCCTATGGGACTTTGATATACACAATTTTCACCTAATCTCGGCCAGAAGACCAGATATAATAATAATCAACAAAAAAAAAAACAAAAAAAAGCAACAACCCCCCCACAAAAAAGAGAACTTGCAAAACTGTCGACTTTGCTGTCACGGCTGAGCACAGAATATAACTGAAAGAATGTGATAAGAAGGATAAGTACATCGACCTTGGTAGGGAATTGAAAAAACTATGGAACATGAAGGTAACAATCGCAAATAAAAAAACTACGAAAACAAGCCCGGATGATGAAGAGAGGCGCTGAAATAAGCGGGGAGAAGAAGGAAAAGGCCACATAGGGAAAAATAACAGTACAACTTGAGGAAATAAACCAGAAAATACTGGCCAAAGAAGGAAGATTAAAGAGATATCGACAAAGGGTAAAACAGTACAGACAAAATAGGACATTCCAAAACAAGGAAAGGAAATTCTATCAACAATTGGGAGGGGGGCAAACGAAAACATACCAACAACCGGATGCAAAAGAAACCGAGCGATTTTGGCCTAATATATAGGAACCAAAGAAACATAACGAAAATGCTGAATGGATAAACAACATTACAAGAGAGCTAGACGGACTTGAAGAAGGCCCCAAAATCGACAACTAAAAAGAATATCAAACTTGAAAGCGCCAGGCCATGATGGAATACATGGCTTCTGGTTCAAGAAATTCACCTCCATTCGCGACAGACTAGCACTAGAGATGAACAGATGCTTACAAGACGCGCACGTACCTGAATGGATGACCAAAGGAAATACTACATTAATCCAAAAGGACCCTAGTAAAGAAACTGCCCCAAACAATTACAGACCCATAACCTGCCTACCAATGATGTGGAAAATATTAACAGCACAAGTAAGGGAAAAAAATCTACTATTCGCTAACAAGCCGCGGATTGTTCCCGGACGAACAGAAAGGATGACGCAAAGGATCGAGCGGCACAGCAGAATTACTCTTCAGAGATCAACACATCCTAAATGAGAGCAAGACAAGACGGAAAAATCTAGCTATGGCCTGGATTGACTACAAGAAGGCATATGATATGCTCCCACAAAGCTGGATATTACACTGTCTCAAAATGTACAAAATATCACATGAAGTCATAAACTTCATCGAACAGACCATGAAGACCTGGAGAGTGGAACTGACAGCAGGAGGAAGAAGCATAGCTGAAACAAAGATCCAAAAAGGCATCTTCCAAGGAGATGCACTATCGCCCTTAATATTCATAATAGCCATGATGCCACTGAACCACATACTCAGAAAATGCACAGCCGGATACAAACTTAGTAGATCGCAAGAGAAGATCAACCACCTAATGTACATGGATGACATTAAATTATTTGCAAAAAATGAAAGAGATCTGGAAACTCTCATACACGCAGTTAGAATATACAGTCAGGACATAGGTATGGAATTTGGCATAGAAAAATGTGCCATGCTCGTCATGAAAAGTGGAAAATGACATATGACTGACGGAATGGAACTACCAAATCACGACAGAATTAGGACGCTGGAAGAAAATGAAACCTATAAATACTTGGGCATCTTGGAGGCTGACAGCATCAAACAAGTGCAAATGAAAGACATGATCCGAAAAGGAGAACGCGAAAACTACTCGAGACAAAACTCTCCAGCAGAAACCTCATCAAAGGAATAAATACTTGGGCTGTGCCACTAGTCAGATACTCGGGATTCTTTCTCAAGTGGACCCGAGAGGAACTTAAACAAATGGACCAAAGGACAAGAAAACTAATGACCATGCATTAGGCACTACACCCCAGAGACGACGTTGAAAGACTATATGTATCTAGAAAAGAGGGAGGAAGAGGACTTGCCAGCATCGAAGACACCATTGATGCATCCATACAATGGCTCGAAGACTACATAGAAAAACACGAACGAGGACTAATCACAACCATCAGAGCCGATACGGACAACACGATAAACGAAAGAATGACAAGAACTAGAAAACAAAAATGGGAAGGAAAACAACTCTATGGCCGCTTTAAGCGTCTAATGAACAACATCTCACACCAGAAAACCTGGACCTGGCTAAGAAAAGGAAACGGAATTTCTCCTAATAGCAGCACAGGACAACGCCATAAGAACGAATCATATAGATAAGATATAGATAAGCGAGAATAGATAAGACGCAACAAAACAGTAAATGTAGACTATGCGGTGACAGAGACGAAACGATCAATCACATTATAAGCGAATGCAGCAAATTAGCCCAGAAGGAGTACAAGGCGAGACACGACTGGGTCGGCAAGGTAATCCACTGGGAAATGTGCAGGAAATTTCAATTCGACCATACAAACAAATGGTATATGCACAACCCGGTGCCTGTTCTAGAAAATGACTCGCATAAACTCCTATGGGACTTTAACATACAAACGGATCACCTAATCCCGGCCAGAAGACCAGATCTCATAATAATCAACAAAAGAAAGAGAATCTGCAAAATTGTTGACTTTGCTATCCCGGCGGACCACAGAATAAATCTGAAGGAAAGTGAAAAGAAGGATAAGTACCTCGATCTTGCTAGGGAATTGAAAATGCTGTGGAACATGAAAGTAACGATTGTGCCAATTGTGACTGGTGCGTTAGGCACAGTAACTAAAGGATTATTAAAAGGCCTGGAGGACTTGGAGGTTGGCGGACGGGTGGAGACTATCCAAACGACAGCATTGCTGAGGACGGCCAGAATACTGAGACGTGTCCTGGAGACTTGAGGAGACTTGCTGTCACTCAAACTCCAGTGAAAAACCATCAGCTAATACTGATGTGAAAAACTCTAGAGGAGTAAATAATAATAATAATAATAATAATAAAATTGATAATAATAATAAACAACAGTTAGGATAACAAAAGTTTATTCCAACATTCAGTAATCAAATATATTATAATAAAAGATTAATACTAACAGTATTTCACATCCCATGCAACAGTAATCTTTTAAAATCCTTTAATTCATAGCATAAATAACGGTAATAAGTAAAATCTCGAACGTTTTTCGCTTCCCACTTTTTAAACTTTCATAACGATTGCTATTCCTAATTATGTTGCTATAGCAACGTTATCGATAGCTGTAGCGTTCCCCAATATTTTTCCTAAAATTAAACTCTTTCAAAATCATTATCTGATGAAACTTGTACAAAGCAAACGCTCAAATGTAAAAATTCCACCAAATTGGTTTTCACGTCTTATTTATTTTCCATTCTCTCTATCTCTCCTTTTCTCTCGCCCCGTATATATATATATATATATATATATATATATATATATATATATATTTCTCTCTCTCTCTGTGAGTATGTGTGTGTGTGTGTGTGTGTGTCTATAATTAAGAATGCCAATCATCATGGAACTTTAAAAAGTAGGAAACGAAAAATTTTCGAGATTTTACTTATTGCCAATCAAAAGATTTGAAAATTTTACCGTTGTGTGTGATGTAAAATATCTTTCGTAATAATTTTCTATTATGATCATAGAACATTAAAAATCGTGAATGTTAGAAAAAGTTTTTGTTATTTCAACTGTTTAAACATATGTCAAATTAAAGTCATCCGTCGCTAATTATTATTCTTGTGCAGTCGCTTACAAGTATGCAACATCCAATGAGAATCAAACTCATCTCTTATAAGCTTAGCTTGTTAACCATAGCACCATGTGAGGCATCCTTCCTCATTCTAGTGCAGGTGTCTCTTTTTTTATATTAATTAGCTTAATTCGTCAGAGGAACAAAATGGAGACACACTGTGCTGTTCAAACTCACTTGCAATAACATGAAACAAACTTGCTGATTGCTGCTCTGCTGCGGACACTTCATCGGATATTCTTGGTAACACTTATACATCTAGTTCCATAACCATCTTCTGCAGGGTTTTATCACTTGCATGTCACGATGGTTTATACGGCGTCTATAGGCAGTGAATAGCAAACTGGCTGTTATATACATTGTCAATGTTGTCAAGCCAGTAATTTTTTTGTCATCAAATGGACATGTTACAAAATTAACCAACAGAACAATAAATAAATATATTCTGAATGACTTCATGATTTTATTTTAAAAGACCCCATTTTAAATTTTCTATCTGTAGAGACTTAGTATATCTTGGAAAAATGTATAAAAAATAAACCATACTTCTTTGTTGCTCAGAAGCAAGTGGTTGGCGATCTCCCATATCTTTGTCT
>CAUZXS010000726.1:95000-122027 GCA_963585895.1 Sepioteuthis lessoniana
TCTCTTTATCTTCAATTTGTCATTCACTATATTTCATATGTCTATTATTCACCAGACTTTCTTTTCCTTGTTCACAATTATTAAATGCACTCTTTCTGGTTGCAAGAACTTGGAATCTCGAAGTTTATGACCATTTTATTCTATATTTTTTTAGCACAACCTCTGACTTGTGATATCAACTGTTTCCATGGTCAAGCACCAATGATACAACGAGAATTTCCACTGACGTTTCAAATTTGATTTAAAAGAAAAAATGTTTTTTTAATGATGTAATTTAGTTAAACATATCAAAACCAAGATTTTGGATAAAGGTCATACTTCTGATAGTTTACAAATTCAAGCCAAGGTCACTGGAACGACTAAGTTGATGAGTTTATCAAAACTGTCAAAAGTTGTATGTGGTTCCCGCGGGGTCAAAGGAATAACGCACACCATGACTTCTCTAAAAAGTATCCAGTCTGCAGACGAGCAAAATCAAAAAGGAGTCGAAGGTTTATTTTTGTTCCCCACCTTGTTTTCTGTGAATGGAAGCTTGATCCTCATTAGCTGGCCAATGAGATTGTGATTATATATGATCCGTAACTAACTGATCAATCAGAGGTCTGCAAATTTCTTCTATAAAATACAGGCTCTTAGACTTTTTAACTAGAGAAGGGGGATTAAGGGAAAAGAAGAAACTACCGCAAGAAGACTTTACCGCTTGAAGAAAACTCAGATAAAGGAAGTAACGAAATTCCCAGCCACCAAAGTTCTTCAGATGCTCTCCCGCCATCGTCTATCACTCCTGCCAGGTCTCTTAGACTGCATCTTGTACCCGCACAAAGCTGATGTAAGTCCTTGCTGGTCGGCCAACATTGATGCAACCACGTGTCCATAAAAAAACGTCATTAATGAATTCGTCCTTCCTTTTCGAGCAGTGCCCAGCGTATCTTGTTTGTCTTACTTTGATGGTTTGTGAGATGGGAGGTAAGTGGCTATACAGTTGCTATTTTGTGAGGTGCTCCTTCTAGGATTTATTTAAAACAGCATGTATCATTTTTGTGTAGTACCCATCTAGTCTTTTCTCCATGCATTTCATTAGAGTCCAGGTGGTACATACGGAAGGACCGACACAGTCAGAGCTTGGAAGAAATCCCGTTTTATTTTACCTGTGGGATCATATGCGATAAATATCCACCTCAATCTACGCCTTCACTCTGCGTATGTTTACATCATTTTCAGTCGATGAGATATTGCTGCCAAAGCATATGAACTTGCCTGTTAATTTAAGAGGCCTGCTTCTTAGAGTGAAGATGGTTCTTTTTTCTCTAAAAGACATGTACTCTGTTTTATTTGCCTCATATATCTGTATCAAGATGCACTCGGCCATATCATGTGATATATATATATATATATATATATATATATCACATGATATAAAACTATTACACTATCACATACTAATAAGAATACGTGTAACATTTTATAAAAAAATATGTTTTTCTCAATCAACGATACTGGAGTGTTATTAATTTTAGCATTAATCAAAACGGATATTATTAGTTTTTATTCATTATTAAAATCCCAGTATGGAAACTCGGTACACAAATTTTTGAATATATTGTAGTCCAAAAATCTGCGCACTTTATTTATATTCATGCATTTATTTTTTTGGTTTCACTATTCTAGAATTTGGTTAGAAATAATACCGAATAATAACCGTTTTGACTGCATAATGTTCACATATGTAAACAAATTCAAATTCTGGACGCAGTTTTTTTGCGTTCCACTTGGTGTTAATTCCCTGGAAAAGGCATGAATCCATTGTTTCTCTCCCAGCTCAGGGCAAATAGTAAAGTAGAATGAGTTTCTTTAATCTTGGTAAGGGAACCAGTCTAGGAGAAAGAAAACTCTGAATTCAAACATGCTTTACTCCGCTTAAAAACTGAATCTGTGCTGGCTAAAGAGACACATGGATATATATGTATATATATTACCTATTCTAATCCTTTTAATATAAAAATATAAAAATATATAATATAGTCATGTATAATCATATAGTCATATATAATCAATAATTAATAATTTTTTGATAACGATAAGTATATCGTATATGTTAGTCGACTTATTAAATACTGCTGGCTTTGTGTCAAGCTAAGTAAATAACTACAGAAGTTGCCGAAAAGGTATTTTTTTCTGTTTGCTATTTCCTATGAGTTCTTTGCATAGCTCTTTAACAAATATAAATCATTTTAGTATTCAGTGAGGTTCTGGTGAAGATAGGTTTGGGCGGGAGGAAAGTTCTTTTTGTATTTAGTGTGGTTCTGGTGCAAATATGTGTGTGGGGGAGGGGTTGAAAGTTTTTTGTATTTAGTGTTGTTTTTAGAAGAAAAAAGGTAGGCCTCTAAAAAAAATCCATCAGTGATCTAACGACACTTCATAACATCTTTTCTAAGTCCTGATGATGGTTTATTAAAACCGAAATATTATAACGTCGACTTTCTTTCATATCAAATTCTTCATTTTGGATTACTTTGTTTTTCAATTTTTCTCCATGTATATATATATCAACCGATATAAATTTTAAGTGCGATTCATAATTATTAGCAAATGCTAAAGAATTGACATTTCATTACAAAACACCGATTTGTCTCCATTCTAATGCCATGCTTCTAGAAGGTATTTAATGTCAGTAAAATTCTAGATTACAGAAACTTCTAGAATAACGCGTCAAGCTACTCGTACCGTCCACAGGCAATCCTTTTCTTTTCGACAATTTTTTTAATCTTTAGAGTCATAGTTAAGGTGTACGAGTATAATTCTGACGTTAGGAAGAATACAATTGATTATTATGCGGTTGAAGACTGCTATAAGATGATATCTAAAGATTTATCTGATATCTAAGCATTTAAATATCCCCAAATCAATCGTTCGGTGCAAGCATCTTGAAGCATTGTGATACTGATTCGTTAAAGAATACAAGTAGGTGTAGAAAGAAGATAGAGAGTAAGACGAACGGATGTTAGTGAGAGTAGGTTTGATGTGGAAATTTACTAAGCTTTTTGCTTAGATGTGGCACAAGGCCATATGAAAGGGGCACCCAATGAGACTCGAACTCACTCGTGTAGGTTTGCTAGCCGAGCTTGCTAACCATGACACAACCAGAGGCGCCTAAGTAGGTTTGATGGGGTTTCTTTGTTTAATGGTTAATGTTTGTTGAATGTTTGTGGGTTACTTGATGTCAAAACTATCCCTTGTTGAAGAAGGGTGATACCCTTTAACCCATTATTGGGGGAATTAGGGAGTTTATACCTGATGAAAGTTCCTAAAGTGACAACCAGAATAATGGAAGCTCTCATTAGAAATAACTTGAAAGTGTGCCGTCCTCGAAAACCAATATTATTTAACACAAAGCACACGGAATTTCGAGAAGAACTTCCTAAAAAAACGACATATTTTTGGTGTTCTATTCTGTGGTCTGACGAGACAAAATTACAGTTATTTGGTCACAGTGACTTAACGGATGTGTGGATAAAAGATTTTAGACCTCCATTTGAAAGAATATCATCTTCATAGTCAAACATTGTAGAGGCAGCATGACACAATAACATTGGTTTTCTTTTGCACATATCGGAAAATTATTTCAAATTGTATGAAGGACCAAAAATATTTTGATAATAAGTGAATGCTGTAAACTAACTCGAAAGGAGTACAAGACTGGGAGGGTAAGGTGATCCACTGATAATTATGAAAGGGATTAAAATTTAGCCTGAATCACTCTAAGAAAATGAGACTTTGTAATACAAACGGATCACTCAATGCCGGCTTTAACCTAGAATTAATGATCAAGAAAAGAAAAGAACTTGTCATCTAGTTGATTTCGCTATTCAAATTTACAATTGAGTGAAAATGAAAGAAAGTGAAAAGATGGGAAAATAGTCAGATCTTTCCAGAGAGCTGAAAAAATGTGGAATATAATAATAGTCGATGATCTATGAACACTTTTCAAAGAGCCTGCCGGATTTGGAAATCAGAGCAAGAATTGTTATCATAGAGACCACTGCATTACTGAGATCGGCTAGAATACTGAGAAGAGTCCTGGAGGCCTGAGGAGACTTGCAGCCATACAGAGTCTTGAGAAAAACCAATAGTTAAAATTGGTGTGAAAACTCGCAAGGAGAGAAATTATAATAATAATAATAATATGAGAGTTTTTCACCCCAGCATGAACTGATGATTTCTTAACTCCAGAAAACGCTTGGGTGAAAAAAGAGAACCTGCCGAATAGTGGACTTTGCCGTACCGACGGAACACAGAGTAAAATTAAAAGAAAGCGAAAAGAGAGATAAGTACGTTGACCTTGCTTGGTGACGGTGATACTAATTGTAATTGGTGCACTCGGAAAATCCACCAGGGCTTGGTAAAGGAGCAGGAAGACTTGGAAATCAGAGAACAAGTGAAGACTAAACAGACTATAGTATTATTAAGATCGGCCAGAATACTGAGAAGAGTCCTGGAGACTTGAAGAGACTTTATGTCACTCAAACCATCAACTAACACTGGCATGAAAAACTCTCAAAGGAGTAAAATAATAATAATAATAATAATAATAATAATAATAATAATAATAATAATAATAATAACCAAACTGGAAAACGCCAGACCATGATGGAATACATGGTTTCTGGTTCAAGAAATTCACTTCCATTCACGACAGACTAGTAGTAGAAATGAATAAATGCCTACAAAGAGTACACGGAAGCAAATGGATGACCAAAGGAAGGATCACAGTGATACAAAAGGACCCAAACAAAGGAACCGCCCAAAACAATTACAGAGCCATAACTTGCCTACCAATGTTGTGGAAAATATTAACAGCACAAATAAGGAAAGAGATTTAATATTCGCTAAAAGCCGCGGTTTGTTCCCTGACGAACAGAAAGGATGCTGCAAAGGATCCAGAGGCACAGCAGAATTACTTTACATAGATCAACACATCCTAAATGAGAAGAATACCAGACGGAAGATTCTAGCTATGGCCTGGATTGACTACAAAAAGGCATATGATATGGTTCCGCATACCTGGATAATAAACAGCCTCAAAATGTACAAAATATCACATGAAGTCATAAACTTTATCGACAAAACCATGAAAACCTGCAGAGTGGATTTGACAGCTGAAGGAAGAAGCTTTGCTGAAACAAAGATCCAAAGAGGTATTTTCCAAAGAGATGATCAATCACCCTTAATATTCATAATTGCCATGATGCCACTTAACCACATACTCAGAAAATGCACAGCCGGATACAAACTAAGTGGATCGCAGGAAAAAAACCAATCATTTAATGTACATGGATGACATCAAACTTTTTGTAAAAAATGAAAAAGAACTGGAAATCTAATACATGCAGTTAGAATATGCAGTCAGGACATAGGAATGGAATTTGGCATAGAAAAATGTGCCATGCTTGTAATGAAAAGTGGCAAGCGACATCTAACGGACGGAATGGAACTACCAAATTTAGACGAGATTAGAACGCCCGCAGAAAACGAAACCTACAAATACTTGAGCATCTTGGAGGCTGACACAATCAAACAAGTGGAAATGAAAGACAAAATTCAAAAAGAATATCTCAGGAGAACGCGAAAACTACTCGAGACAAAACTCTCTAGCCGAAACCTTATCAAAGGAATAAACACCTGGGCTGTACCTCTCGTTAGATATTCTGGACCCTTTCTCAAGTGGACCAGAGACGAACTTAAACAAATGGACCAAAGAACAAGAAAACCAATGACAATGCATAAGGCATTACATCCCCGAGACGACGTTGACAGACTATATGTTTCAAGAAAAGAAGGAAGAAGAGGACTTGCAGCATTGAAGACAGCGTTGACACATCGATACAACCACTCGAAGACTATATACAAAAACACGATGGAAGACTGTTTACAGCCATCAGAAACGATACTTTTATACGATGGACAACAGAATGGCAATAACTAGGAAACAAAAATGGGAAGGAAAACAACTCTATGGGCGTTTTAAACGACTAATAAACAACATCTCATACGAGAAAACCTGGACATGGCTAAGAAAAGGAAACTTTAAGAGAGAAAAGGAATCTCTCCTAATAGCGGCGCAAAACAACGCCGTAAGAACCAATCATATCAAAGTGAGAATAGATAAGACGCAACAAAATAGCAAATTTAGGCTATGCGGTGACAGACCAAGAGATAATTAACAAAAAAGAAAATATTAATAAACAAATAATAAATGAGCGAAAAAAAAATCAAAATAGACAACCCGCCGTTTATTGAACTTTTCCGTCTCGGCGGACCACAGAGTGAAAATCAAAGAAAACGAAAAGCGAGACAAATTCTTGAACTTCACCTGATAACTAAAAAGCTTTGGAACATGATGAGCGTGATAGTGATACCAACTGCTATTGGCGCACTTGGAATGGTCCTCAAAGTCTTTGAAGGGTCTGTAAGAATTGGAAATCGGAGGAAGAATCAAGACCATTCAAACTATAGCATTGTTAGCATCAGCCAGAATACTGAGAAACTTTTGGAGACTTGATGAGACTTGCAGTCACCCAGACTCCATTGAAAGACCATCAGCCAACGCTGGTGTGAAAAATTCACAAAATAATAATATCATCATCTTAAAGACTTAATTATCCACTCTGTTTATAAATCTCATTTCATTTATCTATTTTTAATGCCCTACTGAAAAGCCTTCTTCCTTTGAAGAATAACAAGTCACATCTATGACAGAATAATAATCAGCTTCTGGGTTTGGTATCATCATGATCATGTCGCGCCATCAGCACGGATCCCTGACTCTCTCTCTCGCTACCCCTCCCTATCGTCCATTGCTTCCGACAGGTCTTCAGGACTACATCCCGTATAATCATGATCATGTCGCGCCATCAGCACGGATCCCTGACTCTCTCTCGCTAACCCTCCCTATCGTCCATTGCTTCCGACAGGTCTTCAGGACTACATCCCGTATCTACACAGAGCTGCTCTATCTAGGTTCTAGTCGGTCGTCCTGCCTTTGTTCGGCCATGTAAAGGGGTCCACAGGAGTACATCACTTATAAGCTCGTTCATACTTCTCCAGCAGTGTCCTGAATGTCTGGTTCGTCTAATTTTGATAGTTTTCGTGATGGATGGTAAGTGGCTGTACAGCTGCTGCTTTGTGGGGTGCTGTCTCCTAGACTTGTTCAATGTTGCTCGCAGTATTCTCGTGTAGTTGCTTTCAAGCCTTTTCTCCATCCATTTAGTAAGCGTCCATGTAATGCATTCATATTGCAGTATCAACACGACCGCTGCTTGGAAGAAACTGCGTTTCATTTTATCGGTCAGATCTGACTTCCATATGACCGATAGCTTATCGATAGCTGTCCATGCCTTTGCTAGTCGCGTGTTGGTAGGTCCAAGGTAGGTCAACTAGTTTCAGAGAGCTACCGTTTAGTGTGGAGATGTCACCTGTTTGATTAAAGCACATATATTCCATCTTATGTGCATTAACATGGAGACCAATGCCTGCAGGGGCTCGTTCCAGACTATGTAGCAGGGTTTCGGCTTGGGCGGATGCATTTACCAGAATCGCTATGTCATCGGCGTAGTCGGCGTCGGTGATTGTTTTTGCAGGGTACTTTCTGCTTCTTTCCTTTGTTAGCTTGAAACCATTTTCTTTGATTTTATCAATCGATGTTCTATGCACGTTGTCTTGACAGATCCTATTTACCCAACCCCTCCGCTCGGGCATTATATGACACAAGGTCAATTTTTTAAGCGGAGTTTAGCAGGTTTGAATTCAAAGTTTTCCTTCTTCTAGACTAGTTGCCTCACCAAGGCTGAAGAACCTAGTCTGCCCTACTATTTACCCATAGCTGGAGGGAGAAGAATTGGATTCATACCTTTCCCAAGGGTATTAGTGCTATGTGAAATGCAATCAGTCTTGTCCATAAATTGAACACGGATCGCCGTGTCCATATCCTGTGACGATAACCATTACACCAGACAGATGATGAAGAGGTATGGGGCTAGAGTGTCTCCTTGCAGTACACTTGCTACAATGTCGAAGTCGTCTGTGTCTCCCTCCGGAAACAGACTTTTAAACTAACTATGAAAAATATTTAATGCAAATTCAAATCAACTTAGGACTCATATTGTACCATATTCGCAATTAACGGTATGTGCGAAATGGACATGTAATGTTCATTACTATAGAAGATATAAAGAACAGGAATCTCAAAACACGTAACTACTTCTTGTTCAGGTACGAAACCTTTTTATTTACTTTGAGTTAAAGGTTTCGACGTAAGGAGGAGAGACACAATCTTCTACGCTGTCTTATTCATTTGGCCCCCAACTCGAGCGGCCCCCATCGGGCGCACTTTCGCCTCGCGCCTGCGAGCTCCAAAAATCGATCCTTCTCGTTCGGCGTCCAAAACCCGACTCTTATTTTCTTCAAATTCTCACACAAACTTCCGCGTGCTTCCGGTGCATGACGTCACCCGCACCTTGTCACCCAGTATCGTCTCGTACTGTTATGACATCTGAGTGACACCTCCATCCGCTCGCGCGCACCCGCGTTAACACCTGCTTCAATCTTACACCCAACCAACCCATGTGCTGAGCCGAAAGGTTCTCAGCCAAACTAAGCTCAAAGGCATGAACCGAAATCCCTCAGCTATTTCATAACAATATTACAGATCTAATGTCATGATCAGCAGGTGTTTCTCTGACAGCCAACATGGGGGTGGGTGGGGTGAAGTGTATCCTACGAATGTTGGCAGTTCTAATTTCAGGTTCACAAACGACCAAAGCAACAACTTAACAGAGAGACACCAATGGAAAACATGGATAAGACAACAGGAATGTACTTCATTGTTATTTTAAGAAAAATTCTTCACAAAGGGAGTATAAAAAAGAGCGATAGAAATTTGGGCTTAATTTGCTTGATTTGATTTTAAAGAAAGGTTGTTTTTCTGACCTTGAGATACTAGAAATATGTGTACATGAAGAATATGAATAAGAACCCCAACTCGAATCGAAACGCAAAATACAGAAAAGCAAGAGTCCCTAATCAAAATTAAAACACAAAATACTGAAAACCAAAACACCATTGACCCTAATACCACAAAATCAATGTTAACGTAGGAAGACAGAATGAATTTAGAGTTAATAAAAAAATCATGACAGAAAGAAAAATTCCATTACCATCCTTCAAGAACGAATTGAAAGTGGAAACCAAAAAGATTAACACATTATTACGAAATATCCTAAAATGCAACATCACTGAACTAAACGAACTAATAGTTGCATGAGAAAAAGTAGTTAGATAAAATCGGTGTTTCCCTAAGGAACCCGAAGAGAAATACAAAACCTAGATAGGAAACAAGGCTAGAAGTATCGGTAAAGAAACTGCGACAACAAGCGAAAGTGCCAAGAAAGGAAATACATAGAGATGAAAAGATCAAAACAGCTGGCAAGTCTGATAATACGACTTGAAAAGATAAATCAAAAGATATTGGCGAAAGAAGCGAGACTTAAAAGATACTGAGACAGAGCTAAACAATGCAAATAAAACAAAACATTCCAAAATAATAAAAGGAAATTCTACGAACCAGTAGGTGGAGAATGCACAAGAGCAAACAAACAGTAGGATGCAATGGAAGCAAAACAATTTTGGAGTAAAATATGGGAACAGAAAGAATATAACAGAAAGACAGAATGGATAAATAGCATGAAAAAAGGAATTACAAAGATGCTAAGAAAACGCTGAAGCGGAAATACACTTGGAATTTCCGTCCATCAATGACAGATTGGCACTACAAATATGTAAATTCCAAGAAGAAGCAAAGAAACCTGAATAAATGATTAAGGAGCAAACTATTCTGATCTAGAAAGATCCCACTAAAAAAGAAAGGATCCATCCCCAGCAACTATAGACCGATAACATGTCTACCTATGATGAGGAAAATCCTGACTGCACAGATTAAAGAAGAGATCAATTTCTCTTGAAGTATTCTAATTAAAGATTAAAGAAGAGATCTATTCTCGTGGAAGAATAGAAAGGATAGCGCAACGGAACAAGAGGAACAGGTAACCAACAAAACATAGATCAGCACATCGTACCTATGGCATGGATGGACTACAAAAAAGCTTACGATATGATCCCGTAAAAGTGGTTAATAGACTGTGGAAAATTTTAACAGTATAGATCAGGAAGGCGATAAATTACTCATTTATCGAAAAAAGAGAATCTGCCGTTTAGTGGATTTTGTCATCGTACCACAGAGTGAAAATCAAAGAAAGTGAAGAGAGAGAGAGAAAAGTACTTAGACATTGCCAGAGAACTGGCTATGGAATATGAGAGTGATAGAGTTACCAATGGTAGTTGGTGTAGCACTTGAAACAGTCCCCAAAGTTTTGGTTAAAGAGGCAGGAAGAGTTGGAAATCGGAGGAAAAACCAAGACCATCCAAACTGCAGCATTTTTAAGATCGGCCAGAATTCTAAAAAGAGTCCAGGAGACCTGAGGACACTTGCTGTTACTTAGACTCCATTGAAAGACCATCAGCTAACGCTGGTGTGAAAGACTATATTCACACAAGCGTTTCTAAGTTTTAACATATACTTAGAAAATGTACTGGGGGCTACAAACTTAGAAAATGCATCAGGGGCTACAAATGTAGAAAATGTATTGGGGGCTACAAATGTAGAAAATGCACGGGAGGCTACAAATTTATAAAATGCACTGTGGTTACAAATTTAGAAAATGCACAGGGGCCTACAAATTTAGAAAATACACTGGGGGCTAGAAATTTAGAAAATACACTGGGGGCTAGAAATTTAGAAAATACACTGGGTGCTACAAATTTAGCAAATGTACTGGGTGCTACAAATTTAGAAAGTTGCAAGATAAGTTTAATCATCTAATGTACATGGACAACAATCTGTTTGCAGAAAAAGAAAAAGAATTGGAGACTAACATTACAAACAAATAGATATCGGAATATAGGAATGAAATTTGGCATAGAAAAATGTTAATAAGGAAAAGTGCAAAAAGATAAATTACGGAAAGAATAGAATTGCAAAATCAAGAAAAAATCAGAACGCTACTAGAAAAGTACAAGTACTTACTAGTACTTAGGAATATTGAAATATGCGAATATTGCAAGTGGATGAAAAAAAAAAGAGTATTTCAGACGAACTAGAAAACTTCTCAAAACCAAAATCTATAGCAGGAATCTCATCAAAAGAGGGCTGTCCTCATTGTAAGATACTCGGGAACATTCTGGAAATGGATAAGGGAAGAACTTCCACAAATGAACTTGAAGATCTAAAAGCTAATGATAAATCACAAGGCCTTACATCCGAGAAATGACATAGACAGACTATTATATGTCAGAAAAAGACAGAAGAAAAGGACTCGTCAGCACTGAAGATAGCGTGGATGTATCAATACAAGAATACGAAGATAACACTTAAATAAGCAATCAAAGATTAATTACAACGACCAGAAACAGCACTGAGAGCGTAAATATCAACAGAAAAACAACTACGAGACAAAAATGGGAAGAAAAACAACTGTACGGATATTTAAAGCCACAACTTGACGAAATCTCAAGTGAGAAGACTTGGGCATGTCAACGAAAGGGAAATTTTATTAAAGAAACTGAATCTATTCAAATAACATCACAAAATAACGCCATAAGGACCAAGTATCTTAAAGAGTAGATTATCTGATGATTCATAAAAAACGAATGCAGCAAACGAGCACAAAGGGAGCAAAAGATGGCTGGGTGGGGAAGGTGATTCACTGGAAATTGTGCAAGAAATTGAAATTTGAGCAAAGTACCCAATGATACAAACCAGAATCCATCTTAGACAATGCGACATAAATCACCTAATCCCGGCCACAAGACCAGACCAAGTGATAATTAACGAAGAAAAGAAGAAAATGAAAAAGGAGAAACTGCTGTCTTGTGGATTTTGCCGTTTCGACGGACCCCAGAGTTGAAATGAGAGAAAAGCAAAAAGATTGAAAAATACTCCAACGTTGTCAGAGAACTAAAAAAAGCTATGGAACATAAGGATGACGGTGATACCAATTATAATTAGAACTCTTGGAACGGTCCCCAACGGTTTGGAAAGGAGAGTGGAAGAATTGAAAATCAGATGAAGAATCGAGACCATTCAGACTTCGGCATTGTCAAGATCGGCCAGAATAATCTAGAGACTTCTGAAAACCTGACTAGACTTGCTGTCACTCAGTTTCCAGTGAAATACCTTCAGCATGCTCGTGTGAAAAGGGTAATAATAATAATAATAATAATAACTTTGATTTTACTAACAAAAAATGTTTGCATAGATCAGAATGTGTCTTGGAAAGTGAGACACTGTAATTTTGTGATAAAATCGGATCGCCTAATCCAGATAAAAAAAAACCTTCTTTGAGTTAAAACGAATAAAATAACTTGTAAGAGAAAATAATAATATTAAAGGAAAGAGAAAAACTACATTAATTCTCTTGACCAAGCCGGAGAACCTAAAAAAACTCTCATAGAGGAATGGGACATTGATACCAATCATTACTTGAGCCTTTGAAACGTTCTCGAAGAATTTTGAAGAGACCTTAGGATCTGGATATCCAGGAAGAGATTTGAGACCGTTGAAACCACAGCACTATTTTGATGGATTGGAATACTGAGAAGAGTCCTGGAAGTTGACGAGACTTGGTGTCACTCTGACTTTATGCTTCACAGCAAGATGTTTATTGGAGTGCGAGGAGCAATTCCAAACAAAAATTTTGGTAGAAATGAAAATCTTTGAAAGAGTTTAAGTTATCCAGACAATAGCACTTTTGAAAACAGTTAAAATATTGAAGACAGTGCTGTATTTTTGACAAGACTTGACATTAAAATGAAAACTCGATAGAGAGAAAGATGGATGAATCATGTCATTGCCTCTGCTGCTACTACTACTACTACTACTATGGTTGTATAGAGTTTACACTTTCAACTTGTCACTTAATAAAAATAAGAAATAAAAGTCTAAGATATGACGATGCTGATGATGATAATAAAGAAAAAATAAAGAAGAAGAAGAAGAAGAAGAAGAAGAAGAAGAAGAAGAAGAAGTGATTGTGTCACCAGACCACAGGGTGAAGACAAAAGAAAAAATGTAGAAACATACAATGACTTTGCTTGGGAACCAAACTAACTGTTGAGCATGACGGTTGTGCCAGTAATAATTGATGCACTTGGAATCGTGCCATAAATTTGAGGGGCGAGATTGAACTACGTGGAAATTCGTGGGCCAAAACAATCAGTGTAAAAGCCGGAAAAAATTTGTTGAGAACTTCCGGCTGGAATTGTCGTTAGTAATAAATGACGGGATTCCATCTATCAACTCAATTCTACAAAACAAAATAAAACAAAATAAAACATGAATCACACAAAAGTGAATTAAATGGACGCTAAATGATTAGTATATTGAGCAATTTGTTTGAGACGTGAGTTCGATCCTTGCTAAGTGTACAATTACCATCTGTAAGCTAATCTTAGTAAATAACAGTTTATGAGCGATTATTGATGGCTAATGCCCAAATGCTAGACAAATTAACAAGTATTAGGCGTTCGATCTCAGTGCGTGCCCCACTAAAACAATGTTGAACCTGTTTGATTTAAGTTTAATTGAAATTGGTAATGAATAACACACTTTAATTATTCTTGCTAATTTCTTTGTAATTTAATCAAAAAGTAAGTCATCTACTGGATCATGCAAAGGTTCACAACGACTGTAGCAGCTTCTTGCTTCTACTGATTCAGCAGGGAGACCGGTTTCCCCCAGTTCACACTTAATACACTCTTATCCATCAACCACTGTGACATGAAAGAGACGAGATTTTTTTATGAATAGAGCGCAGGGAGACGTGGATTCATGTCTTTCTCCCGGAAATTAAGTGTTTCCAGGGATTCGAACACCGTTCGCAGATTTTCTTTGCATTAACTCCCAACTCGGTTATCATTAGCAAATTGATTGTTGCTTCCACTACCACCACAACAACGACGACAATCAGCGTTACCACTACTACTACTACTACTACTACAGCTACAATGGCTGCTACAGTTGATAATGCTGCTGCAGTTGCCTTCTCTGTCGTTTCAACTGCTATTGCTGAGGCGAGTGCGTCGACAGCTTGTATTACTTTCCCGATAGTAATAAAATAACCAGAAAAAGAGATGAACTGTACTGTTTTAGTTCAGTGAGGGTTCTGTGTACTTTTACTTAGGTAGAATAGAACTGCTGCGCACAGTAAGAGTATACTGGGAGATAGATCACACCCTGAGAAGCAAAGACGTCAACAAATATGAAATTAAATGAAGGGTGCTCTCTACTTTTGACAACACATTCTTAGAATAGGAATTGGACTCTATTAGAATTATAGATATGTGCTATATTAAACTAAGCCAAGAGCTTAGTAAATATTCATATTTGGTGAAAGATCTGGAATGATAGCAATTGAGTTGCAGAAACCATTGCTACTGTAGTAAATTTGTTCTTCACAAAGTACTCAAATATTGTTACTTTGTGCCGAACAAACAGTGCTTAATATATATATATATATATATATATATATATATATATATATATTGAAAGCCTGCAAAAATGGCACATCATTGCTAGGTTTTTGCTAGAATAATACAATTAAAAGATCTAACTTGGGAGAAAAAACGCAATTTCCAATTCTATTAGCAACTGAATAATAATTTTAGGGCTGTGCGTCGGGATGAATCTAATTTTTTAATCATTCAAATTCGATATATCGAAGATAATTATAAACTAATAAAAAGAATCCTTCACACCGAAAATAGAAACCTCTATATCATCATGGATTGCTGTTACAACTGGAAACCCCATGAATTCAAGAGTCGTTTTGTATATATAAAAATACCTGAAAAAGTTATATATATATATATATATATATATATATATATATTAGGTGCTACCGAAAAGTTTTGGGAATTTGAACAGTAAGTGCATATGTAGTACAAGTTGTTGCTCTAACTCTTTTGTGGGTAGTACGCTCTAGAAGATCGTTGTATACACGCCAACGGGAACGACTTTGAAGGAAACTGCAGAAACTATGTTAAGGTGATTTTTTTCATAAAATTCTCAGAACTTTTAAGTGGCTCTTCGCATTTGCATCATAAACAATAAGATCTCGTATAAATAAATGAGGATAGGAAGATTGTGTTTGCTTTGAGATTTCCTATAGGAATGAGTTATTCGTATTGAAAATTACTATTCAAAATTAAGGTTTTTAATTTCAGTTCGAACATCGAACTCTGCACACACACACACACACACACACACACACACACACACACACACACAAACGTAAATACACACACGCACATACAGAGGCACATATACACATACGGGCACATACATTTACAAGAACGCTTATATACACAGAAACACACAGTCTTGAACACAGCCACACACGCATGCGTATATATGCCTGAGTATGCATGCAAGAAGTCACATAAATACGCAAATACCACACACATACACTAAGCATACACACTACACACATACACAAATATCTTACCCCAATGAAATGCACATAGACACAGACACACATATATAATAATAATAATAATAATCATCATCATTATCAAGTCGTTCTGACAGCACGGAGTTTCCTGACTCTCTCTCACAATCCATCCCTATTACCCATAGCTCCTAGCAGGTCCTCTAAACTATATCTAGCGTCCATACAGAACTGATTTAAGTTTTTACTAGTTGGCTCAACACTGGTGTATTCATGTGTAGGAGTCCACAGGAGAATGTCGCTTATGAATTCGTCCTTGCTTCTCTAACAGTGCTCAGCATGTCTTTTTTAAAATCTCAGTTGAATATTTTATGAGATGGGAGGTAAGTGGCTGTACACCTTCTCTTTTGTGGGTTGCTACTTGTAGGACTTGTTCAAAACAGCATCACGTATCACGTATCATTCTTATGTAGTTACCATCTAGCCTTTTCTCCATTTGTTTCATTAGAGTCCAGGGAGTGCATCCACAGAGTAGTATTGACGTAGCCACAGCTTGGAAGAAATCTCGTTTTATTTTGTTGAAGAGATCAGATTTCCATATGACCAATAACCAGCCAATAGCATTCAACGCCTTCGTTCTGTGTATGTTGACATTCCTTTCAGTCGATGAGATGTTGCTGCTGAGTTATGGGAATTTGTCAACTAATTTTGTAGGTCTGTTACTTAGTGTAGATGACCCCTTCAAAGACATGATCTCTGTTTTATTTGTGTTCATGTAGAGACCGATTCCTTTCGCTACTTGCTCCAGAGTAGGGATTTGGCCTGGGCAGGTGTATTTGCAAGACATGCAAAATCACCTGCACAGTTTACATCTGTTATAGTTTCTGCAGGATATCGTCTGCATCTCGCCTTTTTTAAAAAATGTAAAACAAATTAATTAATCTATCGACGTTCCAAGTACGTAGGCTAGGCAGATTATAAACAAACATAGCGCAAATGTATCTCCTTGCAAGAAGTAGGTGTTGCTATCAAGTGAGAGAACCATTGCGTTCGTGTTTTTGCAGAGCATTATTATAGCTGTAACAATATCCTTGGATAGACCATATGCCAGCAATATTTGCTCAATATTTCTTCTGTGTATGAAATCAATTTGGAGAATTCTACAAACGAGTGTTGCCTCAAGATATTTTTGTACGTATTCCTTCGATTATTCGACAGATTATCAGAATCTGTGAAGATTGATTTTTCGAAAACTGTTCTGATTTTTCAAAAGAGTTTTCTTGATTTCAGGTTAGATACGATTAAGAAGCATGGAATTATAAACCTTAGCAGCTATAACAGTAAAGATTATTCCTATGTAATTATTTGTGATTCTAAGATCGTCTTTTTGCAGAAGGGAGGATAAAGCCTTTTGTCCATTTCTCTATTGTATTTTGTGTATAGACAGTATTACATAATCGAAAAAGTATCTCATCAAATTTTCTTGTCTTCCATATTTCAATAGGTATTGCGTCGATGCGTACAGATTTTCTGATTTTGATTTTTAACCCTGCATCATGTTCTTCTGTAAACTGTCCTAGTTTGATATCTTGTTCGCTATTAATATTGTTTTTGATAGATTTATCAGTAACTTCAGCAGCTTTACCGAGCAGTTGCTTGAAATGTTCTTTCTACTGCTGAAGTCTTTCTTCTTGACTGGTAGCTATTAGTTTTACTCTTGAGGTGATTTTCCTTTTGTTTATATCATTTACTATCTGTCATGCTAATCGCTAATTTCTACTTTTATTGATTTGGCCTTGAATATATTGTAGTTGTTCTTTTTTATATGTGTTATTTATTTCTGCGCGTTGGTATTGGGTTTCTTTTAAGTAAGGATACCTTTTTGGTGTTATCTCATTTTTCTTTATCTGGTACTCTACATTTGGCTGTTGGTTTAGTTGGTGTGCATCCGCCTGTTGCGTCTAAATGGGCGATAACAAAGTTTCCACGTTCTTCATTCGGAGTATATTTCCGAACATGTGTCTCTTGTGAAAATGTAAACGGTTAACCCCAGAAATATTCAGTATGAGCATAAAAAAGCTTGCAAGCAGGACGTAAAGGTGAAACAAAAGAAATCAAAACACACACAACACAAAAAGATTGAATCCTTCTACTTCATGGTAACTTAAAAGTTTGACTCTATTTGTCTAAATATTTTGCATACATTTTAATGTCGAAAACTATTGTCCTACTGAAACAAAGAATTCTTCACTTACTATATTTTGCAAATATTGTAATGCTGAAAAAACTACCAAAGAAATTGTATACGGCAAAGAGGAATATCACTGAGATTTAAAAAGATAAAAGGCAAAAAGAAAAGCAGAGAAAATCCCAAGCTCTGTATCCCTCCAATTCCCCAACCCCAAATACGGTTTGATTTGATTTCTTTTTGTACGTTATTTAATGCCAAAGCCATTCTCCTAGAAGAACAATCGTGGTACTATTCAACCCATAGCTGGGAGGATAAGGGGGTTCATACCTTTCCCGAGGGTATTTGCCCGAAAGTGAACGTAATAGCGCGACTGAATAGGGCAGAATGGGTTCTTCAGCCTTGATGAGGCAACTAGTCTAGAAGGAAATCGCTGAATTCAAACCTGTTAAACTCCACTTAAAAAATTGACCTTGTGTCATATCCTGCCCGAGCGGAGGGGTTGGGTAAATATGGTAATAGCGCGACTGGATTACGAACTCGCTTACTACGATTCCGCAGTCCATCGCTTTAACAATTACACCACGAGGACCCCCCACCCCAAATACGTATTTCTTGTGAAAATAGAAACAATCAACCCCAGAAATATTCAGTATGGACAACACACACACACACACACACACATATATATATATATATATATATATATCAAATAAAAAGATATCCAAAGGAGATGAGTTGGGAATGATTCTATTTGATAATACGTAAAGAATTCTTCTAAATCTCCAGGAGTGCTCAATGTATGAAAATTAATATATAAATTTCTCACGGAGCAAATTTTCATATAATTGAACAAACTCAACACACTGTCATTTTGCTATTATAAATTCATTTCAGCTGGCAACTTAAAAGACAATTAACCTCTTCAGACAACCATCACACAATCGATTCTTACTCGTTTAAAAAAGGGGCGGGGGGCAAAAAGACATGGGCTGGTGTCAAAAACTGATGTAATGTCATCCTCTGGTGTCATGAAATCTTCTGTATCTAATTTTTAAAAACAAAACTCACAATATCTTCAGCAGCTAATATCTCTCTCATAGAATTGTTATAAAAAATGAATTCATTATATATATATATATATATATATATATATATATATATATATATATACACGAAGTTGGACTGAGAAGTTCATGGGCTAAAACGTTCATATGATGACGTCATATTTGTTGTTGATGACTTTTTTGACCATTGGGATCCAACCACAGTAATATAGATGGAAGAAGTGTATGAAACGCCAGGAGAACTCTGTTGAAAAATAAACTTCATTTCGGCACATTCCATGAGAGGATGTTGGTCAGCCTATGATCTTTTCATCTGGTCCTTGTATTCACCTGGCCCTTGACCCGGACGAATGATTCTTCGTCCGAAGGGAATATGCTGAATAGACATTATTCTATGTTTTCTATGTTAAAAAAAGTATCATTATTTTTATTTTTTTTCAGATTGATAATAACTCGTACTGGGATTATTACATTTTTCTGCTGTGTTGGCGAATTCATTTGATATTAGAATTAAGAAAAGTTTCTGTCTTGATGAATTTTTGAGCAAAGTTTGTTATGAAAAATAAATCTAAGTTTTTATTGTGTACCCTGTCATTTTTGACGGCACTGGTATATACACACCCACCCATTTCACCAAGCGGAGTACAGGTGGTTTTCCTTCACCTTGAACGGTTGCCGTACCAAATCTAAAGAGTCTAGTCTGCCCTCCTATTTACCCATATCTGGGGAAGAATAAGTGGATTCATGCCTTTCTCAAGTTCATTAGTGTGAATTGAATCGCAAACAGCCCCCTCCAGGATTTGATCTTGGCTCGCTGACTCCATTTCCTACAGTGATAGCCCTTACCCTTTGCACATACTCATCCCTTATTCACAGACACACTTACACTCCTCAGATGTTCCATAAATTCCCAGTATACGTAAGCAACCGCAGAGATTCACAAACCTCACATGCTCTACATTGTCTTCAACATTTATACTCATCTTTATGCACAGAAACCTATCGACCCATTCTACCACATACCTAAAACAGACCCTACTCCATTCCCTACACTTATATATTGAGATAAAGCTTTGTTTTTAAGGTTTCTGGAATTCTTGAACCTAAGAATGCTTTGAGAGTAGGTTAAATGAAACTTAGTGAATCAAAACAATAAAGATAATGATACTCGGTGGATTTTACGAAACAATGCCAATTATTAGGTTTACAACTTCAGTCGACATATCTTCCTCTCTCTCTCTCTTTATATATATATATATATGATAATTTTCTTTGCTATATTCATAAATAAATAATAAATCAGTGAGAGAGAATATACATCAAAGTTAAGATATCATAGACATAGAGATGGAGTCAACGATGCTTGGTGACTGTCAGTTTCAGTTTCAAGCTTAGGGTTCAATGATGGCATAAGCGAGAAACTGACCGTCACCAAGCGTAGTCAACTCGATGTCTGCGGTATCCACACACACACACACATACACACACACACACACACATATATATATGTGTGTGTGTGTGTATGTATGTGTGTTGTAAATTATGGAACTGAATTCGATACTAAGGAGAAAATCTAAAAAAAAGTAATCTAAGAGTGATGAATAAATTACAGAGGAAAGTCGTCATTAAAATGTTTCGATTTTAATGAACCTTCATCAGGACATTCAAATGGTGAAACAAGTGTTGATAGAACAACGATGGATGTTTAATAAAATACAAAAACCGGGGAAGGGGAATATATAGAAAGAAAGATCATATAACTGTTAAATCATTCAATCAGTGTTCTTTTTCGATAAACCATTTCGTGATTGGCACAGGCAATGATGTCTAAACAAATGGAACCCCATTAAGAGATAGAACAGATTAAAAGAAAGAGGAAAAAAAGAAAAGAAAAGAAGAAAAGAAAAGAAGAAAGAGAAGAAGAAAGAAATGAAAAGAAAAGAAAGGAAGAAATAAAGAAGAAGAAGAAATGAGAGAAAAGCAAAGGAAAGAAAAGAAAAACAACAAGAAAGAGAAGAGAAAAGAGAGGAGAGGGAAGAGAAGAAAAAGAAACGTTTTCACGCCGATTTTCCTTCGTAATACATCACTTTTGGATTACTTTATTTTTCAATTTTCTCCATATATATATATATATATATATATATATATATATATATATATATATATATGCGCGCGCGCGCGTGTGTGCATATGTATAATGTATGTGTGTGTGTGTGTGTATGTGTGTGTACGTGAGTGTGTGTGTACGCGTATGGATGAAAACATATAAACCTAAGTATTCACGTTTATGAAAATAATGTGACGGCAAATTGATTAAAATCCCTAAACGGGACTTTATTTTCGCACGTGTGAAGACGGGGCAGGTTGGCACTTGATCCCCTACAGAAATAAGTCCTGTTCAGAGTTCTTTTCTCAGGCAGATAAGAACTGGCATATTACGTGAGGGAATAATTTAAGGCCAGACTGACCGCCGCTGGCAAGGGGTTCCAAATTTCACACTATCACACACCCACCAGGTCGCTTTCTTCTTTCCCCGAGATAATGGAAGAAAGTGAGCCTATAGGTCTTAGTTGTAATAATATTAATATTGCTACCGTCGGCAACTCCGGTTTCCCGTGTGATACTTTAGGAATTAAGAGGACAGTTCTAAGCAAGATAATACAAGGCGAATAGAAGCTGAAAGGAAAGCATGGAATAATAACGTAGACCACATGGTAAAATGAAAATACATAAGTTCTTTACTACGGTTATATACATATATATGTTCAAAGTGTCAAAAATATATAATAGGATAGTCCATGAATATAAATGTCTTTCCTTGGCTTTTATCCTTTTTCAAATTGAGAGAGAGTGGTAAACAAAGTTTGGGTGTAAAGGGAAAATGTCCCAAAGTTACTTATCTTATTTTTTTGACGGGGTTCACTGGAGAATTTCTCTTCTTTCACGGGCTAGTAGACTTGGTACTGTTTTTAATGCTGGCTTGAGAGACTCAGGTCTCTCATGTCTCAGTCTTTTGTCTTTAGCCCGGAGCAAAATGGCTATCGTCCGTCTGCCACGAGACTTGTCCAAAAAACTATTTTTTTGTATTTTTCTTCCGTTGAGGGGAAGGGAACCCCACTTCCGTTTGAGGCTCTCGCCAATCATTTGGCTTCATTTTTCTTTCCCCTTCCGATGTCCGGCGACCCAAGGTCACTTAAGTGCAAACATCTGTGTGACCCACAATCATTTCTAACGGTCACTTTTTGACTGCTAGATAATTTTAGTTCAACGGAGGGGGTATTATTCCCACCTCCTCGTCTCCGTGAGCCATCACGTGACACCTCCCTGCTTAAGAGAAGAAAGGGAGATGAATAGAAATACCATAAAAAAAAAAAGGCAATTCAATTCACTGTTCTTTCACCTTTTTTTTTTTCTCACTTTACTTTTCTTTCATCCCCTTTCTTCTTCACGCTTTGACGAATTCTTTCCTTTCCCTTTTTTCGTCCTTCCTAATTTTCACTATAGGGGAAAACAATTTCTCTTCTCTTTCTTTCTCTCTCTCTCTCCCTTTTCTTTAATCTCGTTTTCCTTTCTTTCTTTTTCTCTCTCGGCTTTTGGCCGTATCATATTTCAAATCTTGAGGAGGTAAGTCCTTCTTTCTTTCTTCGTCACTTTTGACGACTTTGTAATTTTAATTGTCAAGCTTTGGGGAGAAAACTTCCTTTTCTTTTCTCTCTTTCCCCTATTCGTCACTTGTTGACGAACCACTTTCTCGTCCGTCTCATATTTCAACATTGGGGACGAGAATTCCTCCTCTCCTTTAGTTTCTCTCTCTCTCTCTTTCTTTCTCTCAACAACTATGAAAGAATGTTCTGCTACTACATTTTCGTGGGGCGTTAGAGAAATAAGCCTGGGTATTTTTTTATTAATTTCTCTAAGTCCCCTCTCTCTGAGACAGACAACTGGCTTAATTTCTCCTCGAATTTATTCGGCATTTCCGAGTTCTTAATTTTTCGAGGTGGGCCTTCTTGACGGACATATTTCTTCAATTTGTTTGTGTGACACACTTGTGTCTTCTTCTTTCCCTCGTTGGTATTAATTCTGTATGTCCTCTTGTCTATTCTCTGTGATATTACGTAGGGACCTACATATTGTCCACCACAGTGGGGTCCTTTATTTGATGACAGTAGCAGGACTTCGTCGCCCTTTTTGAATTCTTCCTTCTTAGCCACTTGTGAGGGTCCTCTTATCTTCCTCCTATCTTCTCGATAAGTATTAGGGAATTTATTCCTAATATTCGTTGGACCTTCATCTTTTCTCTGACGACTGGTCCTTTTATCTTCTTGTTTATTGAGGTGTGGAAGGTTCACTTCTTTTCTTTCCACCTTCTCACTTTGCGAGCGACTATGTCGTTTGTGCCGCCCACGTGGCTCAGCCGCCATCTTGTCTCCATGCTGGGCGTTCGTTCTCGCCATCTTTCTTTCTTCATTTATGGCGCTTATTTTCGCCATCTTTTCCGGGTGACACTTTTTAGTTTTTACTTCATTTCCCAGTATGAGGGAAATTCCTTTCATAGGTAGTTTGTCTACCACACCAACTTTAATTGGTCCATCTTTCCACTGGGACTTTAGGGTTATTTTACACAGCGGTATTTTTACCCTCTTTCCGCCGATACCCTCTATCATCACAGTCTCACGTGTTGCTTCTATTACCCTTTTAGGTAATTTATTTCGTAGAAGTAACGACTGAGATGCTCCGGTATCTCGTAAAATTGAGACTTCCACTGGTCCTCCGTGTGGGCCTCTTATCATCCCTTTTTTCGTCCAGGGTCGATAGGACTGGTTCCCTCTAGGTGTTGTTACAGCTCCTTGAGGTTTTCTCGGCTGGGTCTGGTTTCTTTCAGGACCTTTTCCTAGCTGACACCTTATGGCTATGTGTCCAGCCTTTCCACACTTGTAGCAGACCACTGTTCTGCTGCTACTTTGGAAGGTCCTTCTATTTTCTTCCTTAGGTCTTAACTCAGCTTTAAACTTCATTTTACTTCCCGTGTACGGTTTTTCCTTTGTTTTTCGGTGTGTGAGGATGTATTCGTCTGCTAGTGCGGCCATTTCATAGGTCACGTCAGTTTTTCTTTCACTTAGATGAACCCTGACTTCTTCTGGCACACAGTTTAAAAATTCTTCAGCTAATATTAGCTGCCGGAGTTTCTCAGCATCTCCGTCTATCCTCTTAGAGTCACACCACTTATCCAGCGCGTCCTCCTTTTCTCTCAGAAATTCCATATAAGACTGGTTTTCAGTTTTTCTCTGTGTTCTGAATTTCTGTCTATAAGCTTCTGGAACCAACTCGAAGCTTTTTAGAACCGCTGCTTTCACCAAATCATAGTCGGCGCAATTTTCTGTCGGCAGGGTTGCATATGCTCTCTGTGCTTTTCCTGTCAGCACAGTTTGGAGTAGCATCGACCAGCATTCTTTCGGCCATCCAAGATTTAGTGCAGTTCGCTCAAAATGTGCGAAGTATCCGTCCACGTTGGCCTCTTCAAATTTTGGGACTAGCCTCGCTTGTTTCGTTACTTCGAAACTGTCATGGCTTTCTTTGCGTCCTTTTATTGCCAAGTCGACTTCTCGCAGCCTTGTTTCTTGCTGAATTTTTATTTTCTCCAGTTCCATTTTATTTCTCTGTAGTTCCATTTGTGCTTGTATTTTAATTTTCTCCAGTTCAATTTCTTCTGGAGTCATTCTTATCATTTCCGTTGGTAGCTCTTCTAATACTGCTTCCTCGAAAACATTTTCGTCGACCATGTGTCTTGCTATTTTTATAACGAGTTCATGTTTCCTCATAGAATTTTCAACATTTAACTCAAGCTTCTCGCCAATTTTTATTATCTCGCTTTTTCTCAGCTTCTCCAACTTTTCCATGGAGGGTTCTTTTAAAAAGTTCTCTATTTTGTCCATTTTTTAAAAAATTTTTCCAAACAGTTATATCAACAAGTAATTTGACTGTTTCAGCAATATTCCTTTTTTTTCTTTCACGGTCTCCCAGGGTAGATTTAAACGGCAGGAATTGTCACACGACTACTAGCAATAAATATTATTAATAATAATCATTCCGGAAACGAGCCCCCATAAAAGGTCTGGGGTCAGGAATAAAAGATTAAAATATCCCCGGACGAGACACCATTTTAGGTCTGCTGACGCGGAAATTGCGATAGTCCCAAAACGGGACTTTATTTTCGCATCTTTCACGTGTGAAGACGGGGCAGGTTGGCACTTGATCCCCTACAGAAATAAGTCCTGTTCAGAGTTCTTTTCTCAGGCAGATAAGAACTGGCATATTACGTGAGGGAATAATTTAAGGCCAGACTGACCGCCGCTGGCAAGGGGTTCCAAATTTCACACTATCACACACCCACCAGGTCGCTTTCTTCTTTCCCCGAGATAATGGAAGAAAGTGAGCCTATAGGTCTTAGTTGTAATAATATTAATATTGCTACCGTCGGCAACTCCGGTTTCCCGTGTGATACTTTAGGAATTAAGAGGACAGTTCTAAGCAAGATAATACAAGGCGAATAGAAGCTGAAAGGAAAGCATGGAATAATAACGTAGACCACATGGTAAAATGAAAATACATAAGTTCTTTACTACGGTTATATACATATATATGTTCAAAGTGTCAAAAATATATAATAGGATAGTCCATGAATATAAATGTCTTTCCTTGGCTTTTATCCTTTTTCAAATTGAGAGAGAGTGGTAAACAAAGTTTGGGTGTAAAGGGAAAATGTCCCAAAGTTACTTATCTTATTTTTTTGACGGGGTTCACTGGAGAATTTCTCTTCTTTCACGGGCTAGTAGACTTGGTACTGTTTTTAATGCTGGCTTGAGAGACTCAGGTCTCTCATGTCTCAGTCTTTTGTCTTTAGCCCGGAGCAAAATGGCTATCGTCCGTCTGCCACGAGACTTGTCCAAAAAACTATTTTTTTGTATTTTTCTTCCGTTGAGGGGAAGGGAACCCCACTTCCGTTTGAGGCTCTCGCCAATCATTTGGCTTCATTTTTCTTTCCCCTTCCGATGTCCGGCGACCCAAGGTCACTTAAGTGCAAACATCTGTGTGACCCACAATCATTTCTAACGGTCACTTTTTGACTGCTAGATAATTTTAGTTCAACGGAGGGGGTATTATTCCCACCTCCTCGTCTCCGTGAGCCATCACGTGACAATAACATTTCAACAACATTTCATTCAATAAAGAGAAGTTTGATTATGCTTTAAAAATATTTGCAAATTTGAAAAAGATTAAAAAATTGTTTGACAACGATGTGTTATGTAAATGCTTTTATGTGTTATGTAGAAAAATCATTTCATAAAAGAATATATTTTTTACCTTTGATACTGGTGTAAGTGTTTATGCAATATTAAAATACAACTTTTGCCTGAGAGTTTTTTGGTTTCGGGGTTTCTAGTATTTCTGTTTTAAGCTTTGCAGATGCGCTTTTTCAAGTGAATTTAGCGTCTCCATTAAATTCATGGTTTGCTATGTGGAAATATTTTTCAACAGGAAGTGATTTATTATACTTTAATCATATTATTGTCTGTTGTTGTTCATTTTAAAATCGAAAGGCCATTTTGATTTTCCTGTATATTATTTGGAGTAATGTTCTCATCCTAAATTTACTTTTGATAACGTTTAAGATTTTCTTGCTTTCTATCCTATCTCTTTCTTTTTCATGTTTACAAAAAGCGAGCAGATCCAGTAATAAAACTACGTCTCTTAATTCGAGTTTTAGATTAAGGAATTCCTATTGAGTCTTAATTATTTACGCGGGAAGGTATTGTTAAATATTACGGGGGGTACTATTTGATTTTTTTCGCTCGTTAAATTTAAATGATTTTTTTGATTGATGGATTAATCACCTGGGGTTATTTCATGTCTTGAGGTTCGGGAATCGTGTCTACTGTCCATTCATATTTACATTTATTGTGTAATTCTTTCTTAAGAGATTTTTTAAGCGGTCCTATCGAATATGAATAATTTTTAAACAAATATATTAGACCAATAGATGGGTCCCTAACAGGTACTATCATTTCAGAGCAGAGTGGACCTGGTAGAATTAGTTGGGGTACGCTACACCCCTAGGATTTTCAGACCTGGAAACTCACCCTCAGATGCAGTTCTTTTGGGGCTGTATCCCTCTACAGAGGGATACAGCTTGTTCTTAGCCTCACCGACTGGGAGG
>CAUZXS010000727.1:0-31777 GCA_963585895.1 Sepioteuthis lessoniana
AACGGAATTAACCCCTTTTTATTTATTTATTTTTAATTCCTAGGGGTTTTCGCTAGTATAAATATGTCATTGATATATCGGGCAAATATCTTCTGTTTTTCACACGTGTTAAAGATATTGTTTTCAAAACGAATCATGTAATAACTGAAAAAAGAAACAAACTAAAACTCAAGTGAGAACTAATCAATACGCAATCAGTCTGTGTATGAATGTAAAAGTGATGATCGTAGAAGGGGGCTTACTTTATACAAGTAAAACGAAGTTTACTTGGAATAGCAAGTTTGAATTTAGCTGAATACATTATTATCATATCTATAGTTTCTTTGAGAGGAACGTTAGAAAACACACTTACCATCTAAAGAGAGACTAGGATGACATTGTTCATTCTATTATATATAAGAATACAAGCATATTTTAAGCATTGTTTTATTTTCTAATGCAATATACACCGCATTAATTGTTAATCAGACAACAGCATTATATATTGGTCTATAGAAAACAAACTATTTAACAAAATGGACATGGTAAATTATATATATATATATATATATATATAGGGGTTGCATTGTGTATATATGTATATATATATGGGGGGTGCATTGTATATATATATATATATATATATATATATATATATATATATATAATTTTTCTAATTAGAAATTAGTAAAAAAAATACTAAACTACACACATAATTTTTTTAGAATTTATTCGTAATATTTATTCTAACAAGGGTTCTAATATTTTCATTTTTAATATATAGCAAATATATTATACTTTTTAAAGAAAAAATATGAATAGATAGAAAAGAAAAAGAAGAAAAGAAAAAGTTCGAACACCAATTAAGAGACATTTATTGATAGAACGCTGTCAACAATTATACAACGGAAAGAATTTTCTCATTTTTTCGTTTCATTATTTCATTGGAAAATAATTTTTTTGAATGAGATATACTATCACCTTCTAGAATCAGCCTGGAGATAGTTTTTTTTTTGGGGGGGGGTAGTATTGATAATGTCAGTGGGTATGCTTACCAAGTCTGTATTGGAAGGTAGCGAACGAATTTTTTTAAGTGAAACGAAATGTCAATAAAAGCAAAGAAACAGTAAAAGAAAACAAACAAAAGGACTGTGTTGCAATAAAATCGTCTTTTATAAATATTATTATTTTTATTCAATTTACAACTGGTTACAAAACATGTGGTAAGTTTATTAAAATAATACTTTCATCTGCGTGTTTCCAACG
The DNA here is from genome assembly GCA_963585895.1 of Sepioteuthis lessoniana. Lineage (NCBI taxonomy): Eukaryota > Metazoa > Mollusca > Cephalopoda > Myopsida > Loliginidae > Sepioteuthis > Sepioteuthis lessoniana. The sequence goes on from CAUZXS010000727.1 coordinate 1,246, forward strand.
TTCTCGTCTCTGCAACTAACTAAGCAAGTTTTGACCAAACGCTGACGTCTGTTCTGAAGAAACGTTTTTGTCCGCAAGATCGTTTCTGAAACCTCTCTTCCCTAATCCCTTTATGTCTTTTCTTTTCCTTCTCTAATTCTGTCTCATTTTTCGATTTGTTCATTACTTTAAAAGGTTTTTAACTTGTGAGTTAGCGTCGGTTAAATTCGTCCTTGATAATTCTTTTTTTAAATACTTATGAACCATTACAGAAGTTGCCCTAAGAAAGGAGTGTACTAATAATAAAAGTAATTGTTATGTCTTTTTAAAGACACTGTTCGACCTAAAGACGATTTTGTGATTTCTATGGGAGAATCTTCTCATACGACTCTCGTATCTACTTCCTGCGTTAAACGACTAGGCGTTTTATTATTATCTACCCTTTCTTCTACAGAGTTTCCAGTATCAATATCATTGTTCGTCTCAATCACAAAATACTTAGGTGTTCGCTCAAGGACAGTGCAAGGACGTGAATAAGGGTGCTTCTAACGACTTTCGAGCACGATCTACTCAAATCAAAACTTTATCACAAATTTGAAACTTTGGTGGGGGTTATTAAGTCTTTTCGAGAAGTCTCTCAAATCAAATTGTAACCTAGCTTTATGTAACTCACTTATGAAACTCTGACTTACACTCTACTCGTTTGTTGTGTATATTTGTTGATATGGATGTAAAATTTGAGCACCTGTGACAGCGTAAAATTGAGAAAACTCAGCGCCGTTGGGACTCCCAAGTAATTCTATTGGAAGGGTTTAAAGCCATGAATTCTTTCGTGCTATAATAACTGTTTTAATAAACCTGTTTGCAATCTCAACCAATCCATTGCATTGAGGGTGATATGCTGTTTTACATAGCCTATAAAAATCAATTATTTTTGCGAATTCAGCGAACAACTCACTTTCGAATTGCTTCCTTTCTGTCTGTTAAAATATGCAAAAGAACACCCCCGTCGTGTGATCCACGCGTTTATAAAGTCCTCAGCTACATTATATGTAGTGGGTGGCACTTCTATTCAGCGCGTTGTGCGATCAATGTATGTGAGGAAATATGTGCATGGGCTAATGTAAGGGTTATTTAGGCTTTTTGCTTATGGCAGTGCTCCTACTATATCTATGTATATTGTCTGAAATTTTGCTGATGGTATTTCTAATGTTTGTATGGGTGTTTTAATATTCTGGTAGACTTTTGTTTGTTGACATGAGATGCATAACGCGCAAAATTCTTTTATTGATTTATCCGTGTTTAGCCAGTAAAATATATCATTCATTATTTTAATAGATGACTGAATGCCAAAGGGTGATATAGAATGGATGCTATTTAAGAGAGACACGAGCAACGTAGATGAAACAAGATGTCTTTAATAAGATGTAGATACATCACACAATATACACTGGTTATACCAAGGTATGGTGAATATTTTTTTAAGTACTAAAAGGATTGAATTTCAGGATCGAATGCCTGTGCTCCCACAAGTGCGAGTAAATTTGAAGTATCTATTTGTACAACAACAGTTAGTCGAGATAGAAAATCAACAACTTTATTCTGACTACCTTTTGCATGTTCACTATCTGTGTAATATAATGGCCGAGGGATTTCGTTTTATATATCTTGCCTTTGGGTTTAGTTAGGCTGAGAACCTTTCGGCTCAGCACATGGGTTAGTTAGGTGAAAACTTGAGGGCAGGTGTTAACGCACGCGCAGGGAGGTTGTGTCGTTCACAGATGTTAAAATAAAAATCCCATATAGAGGATGTGACCAGACATGTGAATTATGTCATGCACCGGAAGCGTGCGCGGAGAATTTTGGGAGATTTGTAAAAGTCAGTGAGTTGAGTCTTGCGATCCGAAGAAGAAGGGTGACTTTCGCTAGCACTCAGTGGCCTTGTGGCGGGTGTCACACGTGTTGGGGTGGGCAGATGGGAAAGCCAGCATAGAAAGACTGAGCCTCTCTCCTTATGTCGAAAAACCTTTTAACTCAAAGGTAATAAAGAGTTTCGTACCTGAACTAAGAAGTCGTAAGTGTTTTTCGTGTTTCGGGATTCCTATGTTCTATGTATATATGTCATGAACATTCTATGTACATTTCACATATTCGTATCATGTGTATGTTACATCTGAAGTAAATTCTGTCTGGATAAACGAATTGTCACTGCTGTTTGCCGATTTCGCAGAGTTCAGACTGTGAAATACACCACATAACTGCTTATGTTTTTTTAGAAGCAACACTTTGTGACCTTCTCTGAGGTGACGGAAGGTAGCACTGACAAATAAGCTGTTGAAAGTTCCCGGTCAAAGTACCTGATTTTTGTTTTCATTAACTTTTTAGAGAAAAATCCGACCGGTATTTGATTTCCCTCCACAATTTACTACTATCAGTGGCTAACTGATGATTAGATGTTGAGGGTGAACAAATGCAGATGGATCTATGAGTTCCCTAATCACAGAATTAAATGCTTGTCGTTCAAATTTATTCAATATAAACGAGCTTTTAAGCGACAGTCTAATCCTTTTAGATAAGAATAAAACTATTTCTGAAAATTTTGGAATTAATTTTTTTTAAAACCCCCATCACCCCATGGACTTCCGTGAACCTTTTAAGTCACTAGGATAGGGGAAGGATCTTAATTCTTCTATCTTACTACTTGGAGGCATAATACTATCTACACTAATAGGAAATCCTAAGAAATTTAGGTAAGTCACAATAAAAAATGTTTGAGGTGGATATGTGGTAATTGTGTTCATGTAAAATGTTATAAAAACGTTTCAATATCTTTTTTGATGAGAAATGTTACCATCGCTAAAATTAAGATATCCTGTATATACACAAAAACGCAATTAATGTCTCTAAAACTTTTGTCCATGTAACGTTGGAATGTTGCTGATGTCTTTTCCAATCTTAATGACATGTAGTTTAACACCGTTTGAATGGGGCTGTTACAGCAGTTTTTGCTATATCGTTCGGATGCCTCTTAATTTAGTGATATGCTGAAATTAGATCGATTTTAAAGAAACTTTGTTCGGTAGTTTTGTGGTAAATAAGTTTATATTTGTTATGAGGTATCACTTTTATATTATTGGGCAAGCGATAATCTCCTCAACAACGATATTCTCCGTCTTGTTTCGCTACCGTATACTTGACTATTCGCTTTTGGAAGGAGAGATCACTTAGTCCTGTTTTAGAATTCTAAATTCGGTGTATTCTCCATCATATTTTTCGTCAGAAATCTGTCTGGCTTTTGCATAAACTGGCGTATGGCTTCCCATGTCAAATCTATTTTAGAAGCCGTAGTAGTTTTTGTTAGTGTTCTTGTGTGGTGTTATCAGGTCCGCATATTTCTTCATTCATTGCGTTCCGTACGAATGAGGGAACCTCCATTTTATTAATGACGGAATTCACCGATGGTGTAGAAAATCTCAAGGTCCTTTTCTGGGGTGTCGTTGGGTCTTTTTGCCACTGCAGTCTATAATCAGACCAAACTTGTTGAGGAAATCCAGTCCAAGGAGTGGATTGTTTATATTGGCGATCCCAGACACCCTTAAAGTGGGAATCCCGATTTCCAAATTCGCTTGTTCGAAGCATTTTATTCTCTCACCATTAGCAATGGAGAGTGATACGAAAGTCGGTTTTAAAGTAATCCCCTTTACTGCAGAAGTTGGTATTATTGTAGATCATCTACAATACAATTTATTTTGGTAGCTCCTAATTTTGCATTAATTTCTAATAGCAGTGAACTTTGTGGGATTGAACTTGTTCGCCTAACTAATTTACCCGAATCCCTTCCAGTAAGATTTGGTTGTCGGAGATTGAGCACTACATTTAGACCGTGCTTTTTCGGTCACTTACACCAAGATTTACAAGTTCTCATCTAGTGGGCAAAATAAATGTGTTATCTACGAATTTTAGTACGTTGGTTCCTCCGATATGACTTGATACCTGTAGGTACTGGACTGTTGCAGCTGTATTTTTCCTTACATTTCGTTAGGGTATTGTTTCTATTTGCCATTGGCTGCTGGGCGATGAATGCTTTAATCCAGTAACGACATTAGTTCATCAGCTAACCTAGCAAGTTGGACGGGATTCAAATCTTTTTGTGAGGCAATTACTGGAGATATTGTTGAGAGCAGTGCCTGAAGAAACTTGTGTCTCACAATATTCTCTCTAATTCCTATTTGTTTCGTTACGGATAGCATTTCATGTCGATATGCCGACGATCGTCAAGAAATTTTTGTTGCTGATATTAATTTTTCAAGGAGCTTTGGTTTCATTCTTCCGTGTGATTCTGTGAGGGTTCGTTTAACTTACTTACTATGAACCATTACAGTTTTAAAAAAGAAAAGAAAAAGGAAAAGTTAAACATTAGCAAATTATTAAAATATATGTGAGCAATATTGAACAAGTCCAGGCGGCAACACCCCACAAGGCACCAACTAGACGGCCACCTGCCTACCATCACGAAAACTATACAAGTTAGACGAACCAGACAATGCTGGAGAAGCAGGGACGAGCTCATAAGTGATGTACTCCTATGGACCCCCACATATGGCCGGGCAAAAGCAGGGCGACCAGCTCGAACATACATACAGCAGCTATGTGAGGATACGGGATGTAGCCCTGAAGACCTGCCAGAGACAATGAATGATAGGGAGAAGTGGCGAGAGAGGGTCAGGGATATCCATGCTGGCGGCACAACATGATGATGATGAAATATCAACTAATATATTGCTTTTTTATATTTTATACTCACACACACACACACACACACACACACGTATGTATATATATATATATGTGTGTGTGTGTGTGTGTTTTTGTTATCGCGCGCGCCAGCATCAGCAAACAATTTCTCTGCGTGCATTTCTTTGTATCTAGTTGTCTAAATTTCTGAGACGAAGCTTGATGATCATTATCGTTAAGGGTTTTAGGACTATTGTCTCCATCTTTATTGTTTTTCTACAACGTTTCCAGTAGGACACATAGCGTAACGATTATAAGCGTTGGTTCCCTAAGCTGCTAAGGAGACAATCATCTGGAGGTTACAGGTTCAATCCTGACTGCAGGCGTGTAACAATAAGGGAATATTTAACACTTGTACACGGTTATGGCAAACGGAGTCAGAATAGGTGACCTTCGAGGATACAATAAAAGACGTAGTTCGAAGTTCCGTGTATGTTCCTGAGTTCGACAAACATCTAAAGAAGGCTGGAGGACATATCGGCCGAAACGTAGTGGAAATAACAATAAAGATGAAGATTATAGTCCTAAAACCTTTAATGATAAAAAGCGACTGTATCTATTTAACATTCAAAGGTGACTGATACATTTAGGTACCACTTTGACCAAATAGCATGTATTAAACACGCTTGAATTCTTGAATGTATGTAATTACACTTAACTTATACCTGATTGTTTTAGTTCTTTGTTGACTTTCACTTTCTACGTCTTTTTGCAGATAGCTATAAGGTGTGAGCAAAAAGCTACGGAATTCTCTCTTTTGAAAACTAAGGATTTAATATGCAAAAATTGTTTTTGCTTCAGTAATAGTAAGCACTGCTAAGTTTTGCAAACACTTAAAAAATAAATATGCTACCTGTTAAGCGCTATCTCTTCTTTCCCCATGTCTTTCTTTATTCTTTCTCTTTTTTTTTACTTTTATAAGTTGTAATATCCTCAAGCCACCAACATCTCGCTATAATAGAAGCTTGGAGGTATTTGACTGACAGGCGGGCTTAGAGGTATCGCAGACTAAAATAAGTCATGAGAAAGTTTCCTTTTTATGATTTAATGTTAGGTTTCTGAAGTACTACATACATTCATTTTCTGTTGATGATGTTGTTTTTTTTTTTTAAGAGGAGGGGTCTTAACTTTTTCAAAGCCCTAATAAAGGTGGATATTCTCCATCCAATGAAAGACTGTTTGGAAACTCACGGAGATGACTGGCTGGAATTATGAACACATTAATAAACGTTGGAAACAAAATATGATAGCAACTTTGTCGATTTTTTCATCACAAAAACCAAGTAACATCCTTTGTGAAAGACCCTCAACGTTACACACTGTAGTCTCTTTTACCTATCCTTTTCTTAGTCCCTTTGCCCCTCTCTCTCTCTCTCTCTCTCTCTCTCTCTCGCTCTCTCTCTCTTAATATATATGTATATATTCATATATATATATTCATATTTTTTTCTATCTATACCCCAGTCAATCTATCTATCTATCTATCTTAATATTTTTGAACCTATCTACCTATCTTTGTCTAAACACATACACTGGTACACGCGTACGAGGTTATATATATATATATATATATATATATATATATATATATATATTTCCTTTTTTCTTTCTTTCTTTCTTTCTTTGTACCTTTCCCTGTATTCTTTCTTTCTTTCTTTTTTTCTTTCTTTCCTTCTTTCTTTCTTTCCCAGTTTTCGAATATATCCATCTTGAGTAAAAAACAAAAATCGAAAAATACATTAGCAACTTTCAACTTGAATAAATACCGCACATTATCACTAAATTCAATAACTCAACCATTAAGTCAGCTTCAATCTGACGAATTAATACGTTTTCATTATTAAAACAAATACTACACTAACATTTTAAAAGTAACATATATATGCTTTAAACAGTCTGGCACTTTGAATCTTGCCTGTCAAATCTACCATACCACAAACACTGTAATATATTATTGATTGGAAGTGTACCTAACTCAGAATTCTCAGAGTTCCGATTCGAATTAATACTGTTTGGATAACGGAACTAAGCTGACAAAAATGTCGGATCTAAGCTCAGTTTCAAACTTAGCTAAGTGAGCTCGTCACTCCTCTTTACTGATCCTTATGTCATTGACAATTGACAGTGCATATACGCTATTTTGTTTACTCTGATCAATGTGGACAGGTCAAGTACTGAAATGCTTTTGACATTATCTTCTGTTTCCTTGTTACCGACCAATCTACAGAAAATGTCCATAAGTATTCACTGTGCTTGCCTTACTTTGACACAGAATCATAACATTTTATCGCCCTGTGAGAATCAAATTCACTTCATACGCGACAAGTTGAATTCACATACCTGTATCAACCCATAAATATTCGAAAACATTTTCAAAATCTTTTTAAAAGTATAATGGAAATAATTCTAAAAAAAATGAAGGCATAAGTTCAAATAAGAAATATTGATTTGAACTATTATATATGTATTTACCAACCCATCCGCCATTAGCAGGAAGTGACACAAGATCAATTTTAAGCGACCTGCTGCTGGTTTTAATCTACAGTTTTTTTCTTCGACTAGACTACCAAGTTGGGTCGAATTTCAATCTTAATTGGGGCTGGAGGATTATAACTGCTCTACTATTATCCCATGGCTGGTGGGGGGAATCGATGGGTTCTTGACTTTCTCATGAGTATTAGCGTGAAGCGAAACGCAAACAGAAAGGTTTAGGATTTCATTTTCAATGAAGATAACACTCACGGTATGCGCGCCTCCCATTTGAGCAATTATGGAAAATATATATATCACTGCCAAGTTATAAAAGGAGTCCAGTCAACTACAACCAAAGAAAAAATACGGCTGATCCCGTAGCGAAATGGATAAAGTGCTTTTCTGCAATTTCTTACTTAGAGAGTTCGAACTCCAGTCGCTCTGTTTTGTTTTCTTTCAGACTAATGACATAGGGAACGTTATGAAACTCCTTATCAATCCAGGGATGGGTTAAAAAGTATCAGTCCTTCTTTATAGATGATTTATGCCTTAAATAATCTAGGAAAGTTGATATACCATTAAACAAGGAAATCAAACTTGAAAAGAAAATTTTATTTTTTCATTAAAGAAAACATCATCATCATCATATCGCGCTGGTAGCACGGATATCCCTGACCCTCTCTCGCCACTCCTCCCTATCGTTCATCGCCCTAGGTAGGTCTTCAGGACAACATCCCGTATCCTCACATAGCTGCTGAATGTATGTTCGTGCTGGTCGTCCTGCTTTTGCACGGCCATGTGTGGGGGTCCATAAGAGTACATCTCTTAAGAGTTCGTCCCAGCTTCTCCAGCAGTGTCCTGCATGTCTGGTTCGTCTAACTTGAATAGTTTTCGTGATAGGGGGACAGGTGGCCGTACAGTTGGTGTCTTGTGGGTTGTTGCCGCCAGGACTTGTTTAGCATTGCACGTAGCATTCTTGTGTAATTGCCGTCTAGCTTCTTCTCTAGCCGTTTTGTTAGCGTCCATATAGTGCAGCCATATAGCAGTATCGATGTGACCGCTGCCTGGAAGAAACTGCGTTTCATTTTATCGGTTAGGTCTGATTTCCATATAATCGATAGCCTATTGATAGCTGTCCATGCTTTCGCTAACCTCGTTTCGATGTCCTTTTCGGTTGATTCGACGCTGCTTCCTAGGTATGTGAATTTGTCTACTAGTTTAAGAGGGGTTCCTTCTAGAGTGGAGATGTCCCCCGTTTGATTATAGCACATATATTCCGTCAACCACGAAAAATATAATAGAACTCAAATTCAACCAGTCTCTTTAGCTTTCTAAGACTAAATAACAAAATTGAAATTAAAATTAAGAAATTTTTAAAAATACTTATCTGATAATCTTGTTTTACTTATGTTGCGTGTCATGGGCCGAAGTAGCCAAGAAAAGCTGATCCCTCTCCAGGTCTGGTTTGAATACAACGTTTGGAGAGCCCAGTCTACCTAACTAATAACGCATAGCAGGAGTGAGTATTGTTGGATTCGTACCTTTCCCAAGGGTATAACTTTTATATTAAAAAGAAACAGTCTCGTTCAGGTTTTGAACTCGGGTAACCGAGTCCATTTCCAACGATGATAACCATTATGCCTCAAGCGTCTCCAATTATGTAAACAAGAAACTAAAGACATTAATGTTCGTGTACTGTGTATCTGACTAAACTACATCTGTTGGAGAGGTTCCGGCTTCGGAGCTCAGTGGAAGATTGATTCATACCTTTATTAATATTACTGCCAGATACTTTTTTACAAGGAGTAGTTGTACTTGATAGAGTCTCATCAATCAGTATGCTTGAGATAATGTTTGCAATTATCTTGAACATTATAAATTCATTGGTCCTTAAAACATTTACTTTGTAACAAATTATGAAGTGTTTAAATGATTAAGCTGACTGTGAACTACATTTGACTTATTTGTATTAGGAATAATTTTATTAGATTGGACTATTAGTGAAAGGCATATAAAGGCAAGTAAATTAGTATTATTGGTTAGGAACAAGTAATTAAGTAAAATTATTAACGAATTACAATTAAATAGAAAGTTGAAACTATCTAATGGTTTGCAAATAACTTGTATTAAGAACCTTTCCTTGTATTAAGACTACTTTATCTGAATCTATAATTATTAAAAATGTTTATAAGCAGTAAATCGATTTGTTACTTGATACTTTATAGTTACTTCGATATTCAACAGCAAACAGCCTTCACAAATATTTGATCTCGGTCCACTGATTACATTTCCTACGAAAAAAAAACTTTACTCTAAGCACGCCTAGCATTTTGCGTGTGTGTGTAAGTGCGTGTATTCGTGTGTGTGAGCGAGCAAGTGAATGAGTGAGAGAACGAGTTAGAGAAAGAGTGAATTTCTGATTAGATAGATAGATAGATAGATAGATAGATAGATAGAAAGATAAACGTAGAGTCTTAAGATAAAAATCAATTTGCTATACTGAACATTAATTAATCATTCATCATAATTTTCTTCCTTGTCCCCACACGTATTTTAATGATGAATATTAATCTTATATATTGAACATTATAGTGTGAATATTTCGGATGTAAATTCAGGTGATAAATGTGTCAGGCTCCGGATTTATTGGCCACCTTCTTGTATATATATATATATATATATATATATATATATACGAAGGTGGCCGATATATATATATATATATATATATATATATATATATATATATATATATGGGGGAGTTGTTTTTGTCTCTCACACTCTGTCTTTCTCTCTCTTTCACTCTCTTTTTCTCTCTCTCTCTCTCTTTCTAAGCGTGTATGTTACTCGACATTTTACCGCTTAGTAGGATTTCCACAGGGATTAAATTGCTGCTTATAATATATACCTGTCAACCGTACTCAACTTGATTGCATGGAAGAAAATCGGAAATTATTTTTCACATCCCAGTTCCACTTCCTTTCCTGACGTCTTTCTTTGAGTGTAACGCCCGCTTGATCGTATGAAACTGAAACAGTTACAAACATTATAAGCAACATACAAATAAGAACGATTGTTTTCAAAAGAAAAATTCCACAAATATTTACCCATCTTTGATTATTCAAGCTCAAGGATACAATAAATGGCCAAGTTAAAAATGCCTTCATATTATATCAGATAATTAGTGTTAGAACTATGCTGCACTCAAGCATTCGAGATATTTTCGTGAGGATGAAAAACGATGAAAGAGAAAGGTACATAACGATCTACATTCGACACTGGTCAACAAAATAAAATTCCTAATTTCTGAGATACATAACTTCTTAAAAACGCTTAAAGAACAAAGATTAACGTTTTAGCTCCCCTTGTTTGATTTAGTTTTATGGCATATCTACCATTGTTCGTTATTTAATGCTAAATCCTGGTTTTATATATGTATTAAATAGGCTTTATAAACATTTTTAGATACACCCGGTTAAATGAACAAATTGTTATATTTTTAAGAATTCGGTTAAGTATAAGTCAACAAAGATAAATTGTTCCAAGTATTGCTGTGTATAAATAGCAATCCAATTAAACATCAGTCATTCGTTTAAACACTGTTAAATAAACTCACAGTTTTAGTTCAAACAATTCAATTTAGCATACGTTATTTGTTTGCACTCATTTTAAATGTGAAACAGTTTACTTAACCCATTGATTGGACGCTGTCAGGCGCTACGCACCTTGGAGCGATGGCAATGATGGTCTACTCCACATTCCCTGAAGCTCACACAATCAGATTGGTTAATGTTATAAGCAGGACACTTATTGGAGTAGTTTTCCCCCTTTGCACAGATGCAGTCGGTGTATTCTACTACCTCACTTTACTGTTTTTTTTATCAATTCTTAGTATGGCACAAATACAGACATATGGAGCCCATATTGTAATCAAGTTCATTTGTAATAAGGTAATATATCACCTTGAACAGCCATGAACCCGGTGGATGTTTTTAACATATACATCAAGCCGTAGGTAAAATCAAGAAAACGATTCCAGAAACAAGCATTGCATGGGTGTAAGGCGTGGCCACTGAAAGGCAGGCATCACATCGGTATGGGTCGTGGCCAATGAAAGGCAAGCATTGTGTGGGTGTTGACCGTGACCAATGAGGGGCAAGCATTACGTGTAGTCGCGTATAAGTTATAAGACTATATAGGGACGATAATTTGGGGCTGAAGCAGATCCTGATGGCAGTTCCGACTCCCGATGGCCCCTCCGAGTGGCCGAACACACACACTCTCTCTCTCTCTCTCTCTCTCTCTCTCTCTCTCTCTCTCCGATCACTCTACTGATCTACAAAAGCGTCAATGTCGAGACGAATAAAGATATAAGACTATACCTTTATATATACGTATTCCTTGTGGTTGTTAAGACCCAGCAGTAGCATACAACGATAATCAGCTAGCCGATTTCATAAAACACTAAAACACGAGAGGTGCACAGATTTATTAACTTTTCGTGAGTCAGATACACAGATCTTAGATTGCTGACAGTACATGCAATTCTGAACCGTTACCCATCAATGTAATTAACAAAGACGTAATGGCTTAACTTTGGCATTTTTGCAGAAACCAATATTTTACATACATCATTGTAAGTCATTTGTTACCCATTGATTTCGGGAAACTATCCGGAGAAATATATCTATTTATCTAATTTATCACAAGTACACAATGTAAGTGAACCTAGAAAGGATTGAATTCTCTCTATTACCGAGTGATATCCGAAAAAGCTTGACAGAATGATAACCCATATAACATAAAAATGTTAACAAATGATCCCAAATAATGGATCATTGAAATAATGTTGAATAATGCTATACAATTCGGATTAATACAACCATTATATTTAGTAATGAACATTTTCCATTTATGAATATAATCACGTCAAGCCACAAAAGTAAAGACTTACGTTAGACTTTTTGGTTTTATTTAAGAAAAACATTTTAATATGATAAATCAATAAAAAAACAGAAAATGATAATAAAATTCCATAATGTCGTACGTCTGGCCATGATTTAAAAGTGATTACTTTATGGTATAATAAAAGAAATATCTGAACAAATAAGTAAATATACTTACATTCTAATCATATATATATATATATGTGTGTGTGTGTGTGTGTGTGTGTGTGTGTGTGTGTGTGTGTGCATTGAATAAGTTTCCATACTTTTTTTGTACAAGCATTTATAATTGTCGTAGACTCTTGAAAGTTCGGTATGTTATTGCAATACATCTTACGAGATGACTGACCAATTTTTAAGATTTCAGGTTCAAATGAACAGCTACAGCAGCAATACACTATACTAAAGCCTGACTGTCAGAGCTGGTGAATTTCAAAAATCCAATCTGACACTTTAGAAGAACGAAATGCAATAAAATTCATTTTTAAACTTGGAAAAAAATGACAGAAACTTATGGAATGCTTCAGACTGTTTTTCGACCATCTTGCATGAATCGAGCATCAGTTTGTGAGTGGCATAAGAGATTCAAGGAAGTCAGGGAGTCTGTGAGGGAAGATAAGAGGTGTGGGAGGAGTTAGGAAGTCAATACACAAGAGTTGATTGGCCAAAGGCTTAGGGTTAGGGTCACTATATCGAGGTTTTAAGGGAGTTCAGGAAGAGATTCCGTCGAAAGAGGCCAGCACTCTTCAAATCGGGTCAGTGGCATTTCCACCAGGACAATGCACCAGTCGGCAACTCCATCCTTGTCACAGACTATTTGACCCAGATGGGCATCAAGACAGTTCCTCATCGTCCCTATAGTCCAGACCTCCCTCCCAGTGACATTTGTTTATTCCCTAAGCTCAGAGGCTGTTTTTATGAGACAATTGAGGAGATAAAAGAGGCTATGACGAAAGTCGTTGACACGCTCAAAGAAAAGGACTTCCATTGGGCCTTCCAAAAGTTGTTGTAACGGTAGAACAAGTGCATTGCAGCCGGAGGAGATTGCTTCGAAGAGGACTAGAGTTTCATGTGTGTACTATCAATAAAAATGCCCATTTAAAAAAGCCTGGAAACTTATTTAATAATATATATATATATATATATATATATATATATATATATATATATATATATATATATATATATATATATATATATTTCTGGTTGGTTACTAGTTTAATGGCATAATAGCATTCATGGATCATTTCATGTCATAGCCATCCTTGTAGAAGAAGAATAGTGTTACTATGGAACCAAAGATAAGGGAAAAACCTAATTCTCCAAGTGGGTCAACGGGAATTCTTGGGTAATTCTCAGCTAGCTTTTTCTCGAAACATTTCGTTTGTAGATTAGGTTATTTAGTCTAATGGCAAATCAAAATTAGATGGTTATTTAATGCCAAATCCTGTTCATATATATATATATATATATATATCATCATCATCATCATATCGCGCTGGTAGCACGGATATCCCTGACCCTCTCTCGCCACTCCTACCTATCGTTCATCGCCCTAGGTAGGTCTTCAGGACAACATCCCGTATCCTCACATAGCTGCTGAATGTACGTTCGTGCTGGTCGTCCTGCTTTTGCGCGGCCATGTGTGGGGATCCATTAGAGTACATCTCTTATGAGTTCATCTCTGCTTCTCCAGCAGTGTCCTGCATGTCTGGTTCGTCTAACTATATATATATATATATATATATATATATATATATATATATATATATTTGTGTGTGTGTGTGTACGACCGCGTGTGTGCTTGTTTATATATGGTTTTTAACCAAATAGGGTGTAAGTAAATTTACCCTTAAACGAGCCAGAGCTCATTTATCTGCCCACAATCTAATGGTTTCAAGTATTGCTATTCAACACTAATAATTCTAAATAATAATAATAATCATTTGTTTGCTCATAGTTTCATGCTTTAAATAAATTTGTAATGATTCGGCTAGAATTTGATAGAATTCCTGTTTTATTTTATCAGAGACAATATATATATATATATATATATATATATATATATATATATATATATATATATATATATATATACAATTCTGTCTATGTTTACTAATGTTAAGCACTTCAGATCTGTGATTAAGTAATTCTTTAGGGCTATTATAAGAAATAATACTTAATCTATTTTCCATACAAAACTGGCAAAAATTATCACCCACCATGTATTTACAGCATTTTTTTTCAATTTCCCATTTCAATATGGGGTCTTTCCCTAATTTTGTTTTGATCTCCCAAAGGTATTTCGATAAACTAGTATTATTCTTTCATGTCTCATGGCTGCAACTACATTTTCGGTTATAAAACATATTTTTTTAAATATCTTGATCCAATATACATTGTCTTATACTTGTTCTTCATGATATTATGGTCCCAACTTTCGTATTGACATTTACCCCTAACGTGACAATTAGTTTTATGAGTGCAATTGTATTTAGGGGGTTCCTTGCTTTCTTCATAAATAAGTTAATATTTCTCTTTTTAATTAAATTAGCTATATTTGGCATGCAACTATAGCTTAATTTGATATAGTTCTTGTTAAATATTTTGTATACGCTACTTGTAGGGGCAAAATTCTTACGTAATATCTTAAAAAATTCTTTACCTATGTCATTGGCTACACAGATGTTAAATAATGGATTAAACCAAAGAATACTCCTCTTACGATAATGAATTTAATTTTGTTTATCAACACATTCATTTATAGTTATTGTTTCACCAAAAATAAAATTAATTATGTAAACATAATCAATTTTATTTTTGGTGAAAATATCAATATTAGAAGAATTAGTAGACATTATGATATTCTTTGATATTTTTCAAACGATACGAATGTTTCTAGTCTTTTCTTTTTTTTTATAGAATTTTTCCCCCAATATCATTGTGTATCTGTTTATCCAAAAGTTGGATCATTTGTTGTTTTTTTTTCTCTCTGCGTAAGTTAAAGTTAGGGATTAACCTAAAAAATAAATACATTATATATATATCATCATCATCATCATGTCGCGCTGGTAGCACGGATATCCCTGACCCTCTCTCGTCACTCCTACCTATCGTTCTTCGCCCTAGGCAGGTCTTCAAGACAACATCCCGTATCCTCACATAGCTGCTGAATGTATGTTCGTGCTGGTCGTCCTGCTTTTGCACGGCCATGTGTGGGGGTCCATAAGAGTACATCTCTTATGAGTTCGTCCCTGGTTCTCCAGCAGTGTCCTGCATGTCTGGTTTGTCTAACTTGAATAGTTTTCGTGATAGGAGGCAGGTGGCCGTACAGTTGGTGTTTTGTGGGGTGTTGCCGCCAGGACTTGTTTAAGATTGCACGTAGCATTCTTGTGTAATTGCCGTCTAGCTTCTTCTCCAGCCGTTTTGTTAGCGTCCATGTAGTGCAGCCATATAGCAGTGTCGATGTGACCGCTGCCTGGGAGAAACTGCGTTTCATTTTATCGGTTAGGTCTGATTTCTATTTAATCGATAGCTTATTGATAGCTGTCCATGCTTTCGTTAACCTCGTGTCGATGTCCTTTTCGGTTGATTCGACGCTGCTTCCTAGGTAAGTGAATTTTTCTACTAGTTTAAGAGGGGTTCCGTCTAGAGTGGAGATGTTCCCCGTTTGATTATAGCACATATATTTCGTTTTGTGTGCATTGACATAGAGGCCTATGCCTGCGGCTTCTCGTTCCAAACTATGCAGAAGTGTTTCGACTTGGTCGGGTGTATTTGCCAGTATCGCTATGTCATCGGCGTAGTCGGCATCGGTAATTGTTTTTGCGGGGTACCTTCTGCCTCTTTTCTTCGTCAGCTCGAAGTCATTCTCTCTGATTTTGTCAATCGATGTTCTAAGTACTTAGTCTAGACAAATGATAAAGAGGTACGGAGACAGCGTGCCTCTTTGTAGTACTCCTGCTACAATGTCGAAGTATTCTGTGTCTCCATCTGGTGATCGTACTTTTACTTTGAAGTTTCGATAGAGAATCGTTATTGCTGCTACGGTTTCTTTAGGTATGCCGTATGCTAGTAGGATTTGTTCCATCTTTCCTCTGTGAATGGAATCGAAGGCCTTGGTAAAGTCGACAAATATTAATGTCACTGGTATGTTTTTTGCCCCTACACCTTCAAGGATTCTACACATTTTTTATAATCCAAACATATCGATGTTATTCTTTCTTTTATATTGCATTACTTATATATATATATATATATATATATATATATATATATATATATATATATATATATATATATATATATATATATAATGCAATATAAACGAAGTAAAGTAATGCAATATAAACGAAAGAAAAACATCGATATGTTTGTTTTATAAAAAATGTGTTTCGAGAAAAGAAGACAGACAGACAGATAGAGTGAAACAAAGAGTGGGAATGAGAATTATTCAAGGAGACGTACAGAGAGAGAGAGAGAGAGAGAGAGAAAGGGAGAGAGATGTATATTGTTAAAATGACGAATCGGCTCAGCCATAACACACCGATGCTTTGATTGACATAATTAATATGTTCCACTCTTTTTTTAAATTCACATCCAGTATATTTGTTTTGAGAGAACGTTAATTTTTTTCCGGGTAAAAGCTTTTTTGTAAGTATATCTATGTGCTTGTTCAAAATATGTTAGTCCTAATCATAGAGTAAAAACTCTGACATAGAAATGACTTATCATTCAATCCAAACATATTTAACATGTTAGAAATGCAAAACTATAAGAAATGAATCGAATATTACGTTATTTTTTATTTGATTTTTTTTTTCATAAAATGATTGAAGGTTGGAATAATTTCACCTCTTCTTACTGGCTTTTTATTTTCCCAATAAGAATCAGAGCAACACTTACATATTTTTTCACATTTTTTAATATTTATGTAGTCCCTCCTCCACAGGATTGATGGGATACAAGGTCTATTTTTTAACAGAGTATACCTGGTTTGAATTAAGATTTTTCCATCTGCTTGATCGGTTACCCTACCAAGTTTAAAGATCACAAACTGTTCTTGTATTTACCCATAGCACGAGAGAGAAAATAGAAAGACGTTCACAAAGTGTTAAATCGAAGGGAAACGCAAGTGACTTAGTCCAGAATTTGAATACAGTTCACCATGTCCATTTCCTATGACGATAACCGTTACACCATGTGCATCATTTATTACTATTATAGTGGCACTGACTTTATTATTTCACTGCATTGTTTTGGTTTGGTTTGGTTTCCTTGTTTAATGATATATCAACCTTTATCGGTTACATAATGTCAAAACTATCCTTGTAGAAGAACATTTGTGCTTGTATTTACCCCATAACTGAGACATTTACAGAAACTCCTTTTAAAACATTTTTTTAGAAATCACTCGAAGAAGTATTTTCTCCTCAAAATGAACTTGGTTTTCCCAGTTATGTTTAGTTAGAGGCTATTAAGGTTGTGAGTAATCGATGAGAATTTTATTTTAGTGATTTGGGCTACAAAGCAGTTATAATATTAGAACGTGTTTTCGTTCACAAGTGAAAATGTGAAACGAAATATTCGTGTATACCGGACATATGAGAATAGATTTTACGAGACAGCTATTGTATGGTTGATGGACCAATTGTAGAAAAGTGTTCTTTGGAAAAAGGGGTTATGATTATCGAAGAGCCCAAATTTATTGTGACTCTCCAACTCAAACCCCAAGTATTGATCTATTAAATGCCATAGGACGGTCGCCTGGGAAACTTAGTTTCATTCTGAAATCATTGAATTGTTTCTTTCAAATGTTTTATTATTAGTTTTTTACGAGTACTTTTTAATCATGAAGTCTTGGCCATGGTCTATTTGTCAAATAAGCATTAATTTTGAACAATGAACTGACTTCAGACGCAACTTGAACTCAAACAATTCTTGGGTCTGAATCATATGTGGCAACGGCTGACTAAAAAAAGCACAAATCAATAATATTGATTGACTGAGGCAGATAGATAGATAAATAGATAGATACGAACTGAACTGGGTTAATCAAAATACATGAGATCATTTTTAAAATCTCAAAGAAGGGTGAGAAATTGTTAGTAATACTGGCACTATATACGAGCTTAGCTTTATATGAGAGCATGTATGTTTTTATATCTGTGCTTTTGCTGTTATACATGTATATCATTGTAGGTTGACCATAGGTATATATATATATATATATATATATATATATATATATATATATGCAGTGGCGAGCGACCATCCATTGCTAGTTTCGTGATATTACTAGCAATGGATGGTCGCTCGCCACTGTATCCGCATGGAAAAACTCTGTCAACGCCGCAGTGGGAGAGGTAGGATTGCTTATAGGACCTAGAGCACTAAAAACGCTTAATAGCATAGAGAAAATACAACCTAGAATGATGGTAGCTACATTTAACGGAAACCCCAGAGCAACAATCATCTCATGCTACAGCCCCACCAATGTTAGTGAAGAAAATGAAATAGTCACCTTCTACGATGAGTTATCCTCATTAGTGCGTAGCATCCCGAAACACAACATGTTAGTCATTGGCGGAGACATGAATGCCCAAATCGGGAAAAACGGAAACAACAAATACAGCCTCCACAACACGTCAAATAGAAATGGACAACATCTAACAGATTTCATGATAGAAAATAGATTAGCATGCCTCAATACAAACTACCAAAAAAGAGAGGGCAAACTATGGACATACACGTACGCAAACAATACTAAAGCTCAGATAGACTACGTCCTTATAAACAAGAAATGGAAGAATAGTGCATTGAATTGCGAGGCATACTCCTCTTTTGAGGGTGTGTCCACCGATCACCGAATAGTCACAGCGAAAATACGGTTAAGCCTACGAAAAAACGACAAACGAACAGCGACCACCAAACACTATGACTGGGCCCTATTAAACAACAAAGATGTCAGAGATAAATACGTATTAGAATTGAGAAACAGATTCGAAACACTACAAGAAAAGACGGAAAAAAGTACACCAAACGACGAATACGAAAATTTTGTCAATGCACACCTTGAGGCAGCAGCAAAATGCATTCCAACAAAAATTAAAACTAAATATAGAGTCCCATGGGAAACCTTAGCGGTGAGAGAAAAACGTGCACTAGTGAAAACAGCCTCCAAAAACTATCGAAAAAACCCAACAAACACAAATGCCTTAAAACTAAAAACGGCACAATATCAATTAGCAGGCATATATATAAAGGAACAGACAGAATACATTCAAAATCAGATAGATAAGATCAGAGACTCGGTAGAAGATAGACAATCTAGAATTGCCTGGCAAACAATAAACGAAGTGAGCAGAAGAAAGAACACAACCAAAGCAAAACTTAAAGCAGCAAACCAACAAGAAAGAATAAAACTGTGGAAACAGCACTTCGAAAACTTACTTGGAAACCCACCAAAAATAACGCATGAACCAATCACCAGAATAATTAGCAAACAATTAGACATTAAACTTGGACCGTTCACACAAGGAGAACTCGACTCGGTTCTCAGAAAAATTAAAAATAGGAAAGCTGCAGGACTGGACGAGATTCCCCCGGAAGTATGGAAGACCAGACAATTCGACGACATACTGCTCCGACACTGCAACGCAGTATACAATCAAAATCCGATAGATAGATGGACGAAGGGATGCATACTCCCCTTCCCTAAAAAGGGAGACCTCGGATTAGCCAAAAACTACCGAGGCATAACACTTACATCCATAGCTGCCAAAATCTACAATGCCCTACTACGAAACCGCATAGAACCCAAAATCGACAACATACTTAGAAAAAACCAAAATGGCTTCCGAAGAAATAGATCTACGACCTCACAAATACTAACCATCCGCAGAATCCTTGAGGGTGTACGGGCAAAGAACCTACAAGCGACATTAATATTTGTCGACTTTACCAAGGCTTTCGACTCCATTCACAGAGGAAAGATGGAACAAATCCTACTAGCGTACGGCATACCTAAAGAAACCGTAGCGGCAATAACGATTCTCTATAGAAACACTAAAGTAAAAGTACGATCACCAGATGGAGACACAGAATACTTCGACATTGTAGCAGGAGTACTACAAGGGGACACGCTGGCTCCGTATCTCTTTATCATTTGTCTAGACTACGTACTTAGAACATCGATTGACAAAATCAAAGAGAATGGCTTCGAACTGACGAAGAAAAGAAGCAGAAGATATCCCGCAACAACAATTACCGACGCCGACTACGCCGATGACATAGCGATACTGGCAAATACCCCCGACCAAGCCGAAACACTTCTGCATAGCCTGGAACGAGCAGCAGCAAGCATAGGCCTCAATGCTAATGCACACAAAACGGAATATATGTGCTATAACCAAACAGGGGACATCTCCACTCTAGAAGGAACCCCTCTTAAACTAGTAGACAAATTCACGTACCTAGGAAGCAGCGTCGAATCAACCGAAAAGGACATCGAAACGAGGTTAACGAAAGCATGGACAGCTATCAATAGGCTATCGACTATATGGAAATCAGACCTAACCGATAAAATGAAACGCAGTTTCTTCCAGGCAGCGGTCACATCGATACTGCTATATGGATGCACTACATGGACGCTAACAAAACGGCTGGAGAAGAAACTAGATGGCAATTACACAAGAATGCTGCGTGCAATCCTCAACAAGTCCTGGCAGCAACACCCCACAAGACACCAACTGTACGGCCACCTGCCCCCTATCACGAAATCTATTCAAGTTAGGCGAACCAGACATGCAGGACATTGCTGGAGAAGCAGAGATGAACTCATAAGAGATGTACTCTTATGGATCCCCACACACGGCCGCGCAAAAGCAGGACGACCAGCACGAACGTACATTCAGCAGCTATGTGAGGATACAGGTTGTTGTCCTGAAGACCTACCTAGGGCGATGAACGATAGGGAGGAGTGGCGAGAGAGGGTCAGGGATATCCGTGCTGCCAGCACGATATGATGATGATGATGATGATGATGATATATATGCATGTGTATGTGTGTCCATATTGTGGCCAAGACATGTTGTGTCAGAATCAGTGAATCAGCCCTGCTAGTATGAAATGCAGATGTCAGATCAGTGGGAATCAACAACATTTTTTATTTATCAAGAGATTTTTTATTTATTTATCAACAAATTTTTTTATTATCACACATTCAAATGTCTCCCGGGGTCTCGTTGTCTGCTTTTTTTATATCCAGTCTGACTGACCAAAAGTCCGGAAATAGGAATGTTCGCCTCTCCATATATACAGGCAGTCAACAAGAAGACCGAGAATGATACGGATAAGAGACCGACGAAGAAGGACACAGGCGCAGAGGATCAGTCAGAGAAGAAACATAAACCCTATAGTCAGAGAAGTCAGTCCGCTTCTAGACGCAGAGAGTATACAACCATAGTACAGATAGCTGGGACCCCGGAGACAGAGATGGGTTGAGAAGAATTCAGAGAAGAAATAGGGGAGACCAGAGAATGGAGAACAGAGACAGATAGATATGCAGATAGGCTGAGAAGTTTTTAGTTAAGGGATTTTGTTGCAAAGTGACACTCGATTTTCTTCTTTTCCAAAAACATTTATTGAATCTTTTGTTTTCGCCTACTCCTTTGTTTGTTGTATCGTCCCGAACATGGATTTCGACTCGACCTGCTGAGAAAGCAAAAACAACGTGTGATCAGACAATTATATGGCTGAAGATTTTCATTCTGCGAGATGCATGGCCCGTTCGATTTTATCACTATACAACAAGTATTGACGGCAGAAGAAAACAAAAAATAGCATAAACACGAAGAATAACGAAAACATCATAATCATAACGGTTAGCTGGTGCAGTAGAACACGCTAATTGCATCATTTCTGCTGGGGGGTAAAACTCCCCCATCAAATGTCCTAGATATGATGCAAAAC
The DNA here is from genome assembly GCA_963585895.1 of Sepioteuthis lessoniana. Classification (NCBI taxonomy): domain Eukaryota; kingdom Metazoa; phylum Mollusca; class Cephalopoda; order Myopsida; family Loliginidae; genus Sepioteuthis; species Sepioteuthis lessoniana. Next base: position 23,409 of record CAUZXS010000727.1, read on the forward strand.
AATCTGATGGTGAGGCTTCGGTAATAGACCTTTGGGGAATTTGGATTACGCCTTTATTGCCATCGTTCCCCGGTCCACTCTGGTCTGAAGTTGTAGCATCTTTTTGGGTCCTATCTATGGGTCAAATAGAAATAAACTGTGTAATTACGATAAACTGAATTGTTTGAAATTAATTGTTTCTCGAAAAGAAGCTAGACGGCAACTACACAAGGATGTTGCAAGCAATATTAAATAAGTCCTGGCGACAACACCCTACAAAGCACCAACTATACGACCATCTGCCTCCTATCACGAAAATTATCCAAGTTATCCGAACCAGGCACGCAGGACACTGCTCATAAGACGAGCTCATAAGTGATGTGCTCCTACAGACCCCCACTTATGTCCGAGCAAAAGCAGGACGACCAGCTCGAACATACATACAGTAGCTATGTGAAGATACAGGATGTAGTTCAGAAGACCTGCCGGAGGCGATGAACGATAAGGAAAAGTGGCGAGAGAGGGTCAGGGATATCCGTGCGGGCTGTATGACATGATGATGATGATGATGATGATATTTAACTGTGTGTAAAAAATATTGTTGTTTAATTGAATTGTTAGCGATAGATAACAATATAGGAACATTTAAACTTTGTTGATTTGCTAAACTGAATGGCTTGAAATAGAACTATTTGATCATTTAACTGTGAGTAAAGAAAAGGCTGTACTTATACTAAACTGAATTGTTTGAAATTAAGAGAAACCTTTTAACTTTGTGCAATAAACGAGCTCAAGTTTGTTTAAAAATATAATCTTCAAAATGTGTCTAGAATCATGTATTTAATATATATATATAAAAAGGATTTGGTATTAAATAACTTACAATGGTCGATGTGCCATAAAACCAAATATAACCAAACTAATCAACAGTTTTATGAGCCTATTTACTTAGCGTCTGTTAATCGATAACGAATTCTCGTGATAAAATACTGCGTAAAACACAGTTGCGGATTTTCGTTAACTAAGTTCAAATTAAAACTAAAACCAACGCAATTAAAAGTGCGAAGGATGACAGCTCCCATAACTGACTGATTGATTAAAGCGGCATGTCAAACCATATAAGGTTTTTCTATGCAAATAAGTCTGGCAACTGTGTTCATTGTAGATTTATAAAAATATTTGTTAGCTTGTTGTTTCTTAAAAGTATTTTTACACACAATTATATGAAAACAAGTATTCCTTTATAATATAAATAATTTCCACATAAATGTACAGTTGCAAGTATTAGAAGCTAATATTAATAATTACACAATTTCAAATAACTATTTCTATTTAAAAACAATCATCTGTTTGCACAGTTATATGGTTTCAAGTAACAAACAATAATCCATAGTAAAAAGTTGTAGCTTCAAGTAACTATTCTAAATACACATAATTTACATTTTTATATAAAATATTGTTATCAAATACAAGTAATTTGCACCCAGTTATATGTTTTCACATATTCATATGAAATACGATTTTTCAAATTGATCTATTTGAACCATACATGGGCTTCTAACTGATATTACGACTCCGAGTAAAATGGACCTGGATGTAATGGTAATGCAGAGGTACTCCTAACTTCCCAAATCTCTAGGACTAGAACCTTGCCATCAGATTTAGTTTTGTGTCCTATTCATAATCCTATTTACCACCCCCTCCGCTCGGGCAGGATATGACACAAGGTCAATTTTTAAGCGGAGTTTGACAGGTTTGAATTCAGAGTTTTCTTTCTCCTAGACTAGTTGCCTCACCAAGGCTGAAGAATTTATCTGTCCTACTATTTACCCATAGCTGGAGGGAGAATAGTTGGATTCATACCTTCCCCAAGGGTATTAGTTCCATGTGAAATGTAATAGGTCTCGTCCAGGATTTGAACTCGTGTCGCCGTGTCCATTTCCTACGACGATAACCATAACACCACGGGCACCTGTCATATTCATAATAACTCTCAACAGCAATCGAAAAACTGATTAAACGGAAAATAAACATCCATATTGCTAGTTGATATGTTCACATACTGTTAAAATCAATCAATCAATCATATATCTAAACATTCTCATTACCCGATGCAAAGCGTAGGATACACATATTTACGAATCGAAAACGTTTATGACAAGATGAATAAAATAGCAAGCATACATAGCAAGAATAACTTGCCACGTTGTTACGTAGTCACGATTAAGTTAGATACTCTTGTCCCATTGGAGTTCGTGCCCATAAATAACCACCTAAAAGAACGTGATGTCGAGTCAGTTGTTCTGAAGTTAGTTTCATTGGGACCTATGTAGATGAAGATTTTCGATATCCAAACTTCTCGTGGATGATTTCCAAGGCAACCGACTTTGGAAGATCAAATCCCACAGCCATATCACGAAACTAAGCACTGACTTCCATCTTGAACAAAAGCTCAAACGCACACAGCGTTGTCAACAAAATCAGACAAAATCATCCAGAAGTTATTATATCTCTCTCAAGGACATTAACGAGAAATGAATCCAGAAAACTTTTATGTGTGCCTAAAATCTTAGACACTCACTATATTTTAAATGACGAAGTAATCAATCGCAGATTATACTCTCTGAATGGTCGTTAAACTTAACCGTGATCCTCATCGTGATTTTTTTTATATTTTCGATTTTCAACCATCAAGCAAATCCTTAAAAATTTTCCCACACATTTTACCCCACATTTTACACACACACACACACACACACACACATACATATATATATATATATATATATATGTGTGTGTGTGTGTGTGTGTGTGTGTGTGTGTGTGTTATTTAGATGCAATTTTAAACATTCCTATTTAATCGTCCATCACAAATGTTTCTGTTTTATGAGCAACAAAATTATTCAAATTAATATTTCATGTTCAACGAAATCATAATATTGAACATGAAGGAGCTGCCATGGAATATTTAATCTAAAATTATTGATGATAATTTTTATGTCAACCGTTGCCAGTTATTCACGCCAGCATTAGCTGGTGGCCTTTCATTTGAGCCTGAATGACAGCAAGTCTTCTCAGCTGTACAGGACGCTTCTCAAAATTGTAGCTGATGTTAACAGTACTCTAGTCTTGAGGGTCTCGTTACGTCTTTTGATTTCCAGCAACTCCAGTCTTTTTTCTAAGCCTTTTGGGACCGTTCCAAGCAAAACAACATCGGTAGGTATCATTGCCACCCTCATGTTCCGCGGCTTTTTTAGTTCACTGATAACGTCAAAATATTTTTCACTTTTCGCTTTCTTTTATTTTCACTCAGTAGTCCGCTAGAACGGCAAAATTCACGAAATGTCAAGTCCGTTTTTTTTTCTTTTGTTTTGGACTAGGTGTGATCTGCTGTTCGGAATTGAATGATCCATTTGCCTCTCAAAGTTCCGGAACGTTTTATGCGTCTCCTTCAGTATAATGTGTTCTTTTCCTGCTTATACTATATGGTCATATGGTCACATTTCAGTTGCTTGCACAATTCCCAAAGGTTATTTTTCCAACCCAGTCATGCCTAGTCTTGTTATTCTTTTGCTCTAGTTTACTGTATTTGCTTATTATGTGATAAATTGTTTAGTATTTGCCAAAAACATAGTCTATATTTGCTATTCTGTTACGTATTATAAATTTTCAATTCTATATAATTGGTCCATAATGTGCTGTTTTGAGCTCTTGTTAGAAGAGATTCCGTTCTTTTTTGAAGGTTTACTTTTCGTGGCCACGTCAATGTCTTTTCACGTGATTTTCACCAGTATGTCGTTTAAAATAACCAATCACTTTTTCTTCCTATTTCTGTTTTTTACTTTTTGCTATTCTTCTGTTTGTCCTTATGTTGTCATTGCGGTTACTGGCCGCTACAATAATGCTTTTTTTGCTCTCTTTTAATGTAGTCCATGAGTCCTTGAATTGGTTTCTCCACAAAATCTTCAATGACCTTCCTCCTTTTTTTCTTGACACATCGTATTTATCATGTTGCGGGTTTGAGGCCTTGTGCATCGTCATTAACTTTCTTCTTCTTTCGTCCATTTGCTTAGTTCCTCTCTTGTCCATTTTAAGAATGGTCCCAAGTATCTTAAAAGGTGGACTGCCCAGGTGATTATCGCTTTGATGAGAAGCTATCTCATTCATACAAGGTATGCTTTTCATTTTTCATATCAACTTCTTTGATGGTTTCCCTTTCCACTATTTCGAAATATTTATTATCTTCTTTCTCCCAAAGCGTTTTTTCCTGGTTTGGCAGTTCTCTTCCTTCTGGTATTTCTCATTTCCCATTTTTCATTTTCAGCATGGCATGTTTTTATATACCAAATTTCATATGATTATTATTATCATTATTACTTACTCATTAGAGTTTTTCAAATCAATTTTTGCTGATGGTCTGTCACTGGAGTTTAAGTCACAACAAGTCTCCAAGACTCTTCTCAGTATTCTGGCCGTTCTCAATAATACTGTAGTTTGGATGGTATCTACTTATCAACTAACTTCCAAGTCCTCCAGTCCCTTTAATAATCCTTTAGTTACTGTAACAAAAGCACCTATCACAATTGGTATAATTGTCACCTGCATGTTCCATAGTTTTTTCAATTTCCTAGCAAGGTCCAGGTACTTATCCTTCTTTTCACATTCTTTCAGTTTTATTCTGTGGTCAGCCAGTACAGAAAATTCGCCAATTTTACAAATATATATTTTTTTTAATTATTATTATGTCTGGTGTTCTGGCCGAGATTAGGTGATTTGTCTGTATGTCAGTGTCCCAAAGAGTTTATGTATGTCATTTTCTAGGGCAAGTGCTCGGTTGTGAATATACCATTTGTTTGTATGGTCAAATTAAAATTTCTTGCACATCTCTCAGTGGAACCCCTTGCCGACCCAGTCGTATCTAGTCTTACACTACTTTTGAGCTAATTTGCTGTATTCGCTTGTTTTGTGGTTGATGGTTTCGTCTCTATCACCACATAACCTACATTTTCTATTTTGTTGCATCTTATCTATTCTTGCTTTGATATAATAGGTTCTTATGGGGTTGTTTTGTGCTGCTATTAGGAGAGATTCTGTTTTTTAAAGTTTCCTTTTCTTAGCCACGTCCAGGTTTTACGTTAAACTGAATTGCTCGAAATAGAGCTGTTTCGACATTTAACTACGTACTTATGCTAAAGTGAATTGATTTGAAATAGGATGCTAAACTGAATTGCTTGAAATGGAACTGTTTTTGTCATTGAAACTGTGTGTAAAAAAAAATTATACTCATAGTAAACTGAATTGTTTGAATTAGAACAGTTTTATTAAACTGTATAGCTTGAAATAGAAAAGTTTTTGACAGTGTTCGCCAATGGCCCGGGAGACCTGGGTTCAATCCCAGGTCGAGTCATACCAAAGACTTTAAAAATGGAACTTGATACCACCTTGCTTAACACTCAGCATTATAAGGTACGGTTCAAGGGTAAAGTGGAGCAATCCAGGGAATGGAGTAGCGCCCTCCCCTACACCTTGGTGTAGTAGCTATCGAAAAGGAAGCCTTCGGGTCACCCTCGACTATGGTCGCTAACTTTACTTACTTATGCTAAACTGAATTGATTGAAATAGAACTGCGGACCTATTCATTTTAGTATACATATATATTCACACACACACGCACACACACACACACACACACATATATATATATATATATATATATATATATATATATATATATATATATCTATTGATAGATATATAGGTATACATACGAGTGTGCATGATGTGTATGTGTATATATATATATATATATATATGCAAATTTCATTAAACATAATAGACATTTTATGCCTACATATTTTCTTCTGGATCCGTTTGAATTCCCGTATTACTTTTATCGTATTCGGGGGAAATTGATTTAGGTATTGTCCATAGTTGTCTATTACTTTCTGACACAAGTTCAATAGCTAAGCATTTTAAAAAAACATTCATGCCCAACAACACAACTACGAAAAATTCTCACCGACAACACAACAATACTCGAACATCAAATAATAAACAAAAAATTCAGATTCTCGAAGCACTATATATTAGAAACCTGCAACCAGCACTTAATAGAATTAATTTTCAAACCAGTGCTAACGTACTGAAATGTCTTTAGCTACTGGCACTATTTACGGAATTACATTTAAAAGCAAACGCCATAATCTCCAACAGTAAAGACGTCCTTACACAGTAGTAATTTGCTAAAACAAAAGTTACATCACTTTTGTAATAGATTCTCCCCTGATGATGGCCCAAAGTCGGGCAGAAAGTACTAGGGATACATACAACTATTGACAATACCTAAATCAATTCCCCCGAATACGATAAAAGTAATACGGGAATTCGAACGGATCCAGAAGAAAATATGTAGGCATAAAATGTCTATTATGTTTAATGAAATTTGCATTAACGAAGAAATGCTGCCTAAATATACATATATATATATATATATGTGTGTGTGTGTGTGTGTGTGTGTGTGTGTGTGTGTGTGTGTGTGTGTGTGTACACCATTTCAGTAGTTAAGCACCACCTGCTTTTTTTCTTCTATATTCAAAATCAACAAAAATTATGGTATATTGTTGGTAAAACAGGTATACTATGGGTCAAATAGTATCGCTGCTGTGCTTTAACAAGGCTGAAATTTGGAATTAAGTATCCCAGCATAGTTTATATGCCATTAAAAAAAGAAACGAAAGCAATGATATAGCGTGAATAGGAGATTCAATTGGCTCTAGCTGAATGCTTCAAAGATAAATGTATACGAACGTGGGTGTTGGAGAAATTGTTTTCGCTCTGAAATTGTTGTTAACTTCATTCCATTGGTAAATCGAAATGAGATCACAACAATGGGAAGGAGAACTGCACCCAGGAATTTTCCGGTCATTGCGTGCATTTCTAGTGGATATTAAGCAGAATGACTTTGTCAAAATTAAATGATGTGATTTCGTTCGTTTTACTCAAATGTGAGGGTGTTATAAACCTTCGGACTCTTTAGTGTTGCTCTATATATATGCACGGGTTTGTTAAACGATAAACGAATAAAATAATGTATTCCTTACTTAAACACACACACACACACACACACACACACTCACACACATACTTTCTCTCTCTCTCTCTCTCTCTCTCTCTCTCTATCTATCTTTCTCTGATGCACACGTTTGCGCGCGCACACACACTCACACACGCGCGCACACACACACACACACACATATATATATATATATATATATATATATATATATATATATATACAGACCTGTAAGGGGACACTTCACGATGTATTGGATCAAGTGCTGTACTGCGGCCTCGAATTAAACGCATTTGAATTCCATTCCCGTTAATATGTTCACCTTTTGGACTAATACCATTGGAAAAAGTATGAACCAACTTAACACTCCAGGAATAGTGAACTATCATTATAGCTGCTTTTCTCTGAAAATGCATTAAATAACCATGAAGATAATAACGAAACCAAAGCAAACATAAACGCACACGTACACAAACACAAACACACACGCACACACATGCATGTGCATTTAGAAAGAAAGAAAGAAAGAAAGAAAGAAAGAAAGAAAGAAAGAAAGTATAAAAGCCTGGTAATTAGTTCAAAAAAATCTATTTTCCCGTCAGCTGTCAGCATTGTTTGGTTTTACGGCATTTCAAACCATGGTGGTTTATTTTTTGCCGAAGTCAGTTTAACAATTTTGGTCCATAATTTTATAGGGTTCAAAAATGTTCTCAATATTTTAAAACAGATAATCACTTCATTATATTAAGATAATCTGTTTAAGTCATAGATGAGAAACAGGGAGCTGTTCTCGTTCCGTATCAGAGAGGACGAGGGAACAATCGCAACAAAATGTTCATTTAACACTCACCAGAAATCTAGGACTGAAAACTCACCCTTGAGCCTCCAGGTCGACCATCTGACATTCGTCCTTGATGGTTATCTTTCTCCTACTAAAACTTGTCTTCAGGAGGATTCTCCCTAGGTCTTTGCCTGCTTTCAGGACTAATTTTCTAGCTTGGTTTCCCAGGTGACCCAAAAGTGGAATGCCGACGGTGTCAAGAATTTTTATACCTGCTGCGCATGAGTCTCGATTTTTGCGTAGCCCTCATCATAAAACAGCCTTGTGCTATATTCTAACAAGGTGTTAGGTCAGATAAATACTACTATCAGATAGAGTTCTTTGTCATAATAGAGACCCGTCTTTTAATGGTGTGTGTGAGCTCCTTCATTGTTTGAATGTAGTTGGTGTATGCTAGCTCCCAGTGATAGAATATCTGTCAGTTTTCAATTAGGACTGTGGTCAAGGAAGCTGGAATCAGCTAAAGAAAGCTCAACG